>JAXIVJ010009650.1:0-50185 GCA_036785665.1 Chirona hameri | reverse complement strand
TCTATTTGGTAGAATTGTCAAATGTGGGGTTGCTTTAGTTTCCATTTTTTGCTACCATAAATTATATCAGAGCTTGGTTACATTGCCCTAAACGCACGAGACTTTATGTGATCTGCAAGGTAAAGTATTCTGAAGGGTTCCTCATTATGCAGCTGTAGTGCTGCTAAAATGTGTATGTGCCTCACAGTTGGTCTTGGGTAGTATCAGCTGGCGGCGAGGCGCCTTCACCACCCGCGCCCTCGCCCTGGCCGTGGAGGTAGCCTGGCTCCAAGCAGCCGTCTGTCCTTGACCCTGTTCCCTAGTTGATGCCGTCTGTTGACTTCTCCCGGCTGGCCAGTCGACTGACTTGGGTTCTCTGCTCGACAGGTGGAGACTGCCGAGGAGGAACTGCTGGACGAGATGCTGGAGTACATGTCCGAGGAGGAGGTGGTGGATCTGCTCGTCCAGGAGACTGACGAGGAGACTGTGGAGGCAGTCACCGCCGCCATCATCCGCCGCACGAAACGCTCTTACGGCGACTGTCACGTCGGCCCGCAAACCAACTCTCCCTTCTGCCTCTTCCTGAGGCGCCACCTGGCCGGCGGCGGCTTCCGCTCCGGCTCCGGTTCTGGCTCTGGTTCTGGCTCCGGTTCTGGTTCTGGCTCTGGCTCTGGCTCTGGCTCTGGCTCTGGCTCTGGCTCTGGCTCTGGCTCTGGATCTGGCTCTGGCTCTGGCTCTGGCTCCGGCTCTGGCTCTGGCTCTGGATCTGGCTCTGGATCGGGCTCTGGCTTTGGATCCGGATCGGGCTCTGGCTCCGGATCGGGTTCGGGCGCTGGTTCCGGGTCTGGATCTGGTTCGGGCTCTGGTTCCGGCTCTGGCTCTGGTTCGGGATCCGGATCTGGCTCCGGTTCCGGTTCCGGCTCTGGCTCTGGCTCTGGCTCGTTCCAGTCCGGTGGTGGCTCGACGGGCGTCCGTTTCGGCGTACAGCTGGAGCCCTCCTACTCCCACGACGTCTGCCTGCCGCCTGTGACTCACGTGGTCCGCGAGGCCGTCGAGTACCTGCCCAAGACCATCTACAACACTCAGCACCTGATCCTGCCGAGTACGCGTGTGCTGACCATGGTCGAGACCGAAGCCTACCCGCAGCCAATCTACGTGACCTTGACCACGGTGCTGGCCCAGCCGGACAAGACTGTGACTGCCACGGTGCTGCAGCAGGCTGAGCGCACGCTCGACGTGAACAGCGTGCGCCAGACTGACGTCATCCTGCGCTCGACCAAGCTGCACATCTTCACAGATACCAAGGACTACTTCTGGACCAAGACTGAGTTCCAGCCGTACTACGAGACTATCACCCAGTATGTCACCACGGACGTGCCCACAGACTATTCGCATATGGTGAGTTACGCCTCCGGGAGGGGTCTCGAAATTCCGTGTTTTGACTGATAAAATGTGAAGAAAAAAATTAGTTTGGGTAATTCTTTCCTAAACCTCTATTACTAGTTTACGAATCTAGGAAATATTTAATTAGGAAGTGACTCGTTTTCATTGTATCTTAAAAATGTGTTATGAAGCCGCATTACGCAGATGCGCAGATGCCACCAATTTGTAACGATTTGTAGCGATCGACTTGCACAAACTTTACCGATTTTTCTCTGCTTGTCTTGGGAGTTCGCTGGATTCTCTTGTAACTCGTGGCCGTGTCTCCACAGGAAACTCGGTACGAGGACAACACCTACTACGTCACCACCACTCTGCCGCAAGTAATCACTCGCACGAGCACCACGTCGACGGTGGTGCGGACCTACGTCACCGAGACTGCGCACCAGTACCGCTACGTGGCCGTGACCCCGGTGCCCGTGACTGTCACGGAAACCGTCACGTTCTGCCTCTGACCGGCACTGACTGTGACCCGGCCGGCCTCAGTGAGCGCCTGTCGCCGCCCATATGCTTAGAACAATAAATACCAAGCTGCACATGCTGGCTTTCTGAGTGGGAATGAGCGAGAGCTGAGCCTGAAATCATGAGTAGTGAGATGGACATCGGCACTGAATTGCGGGTTGGTGGCAGCATGGTAGCTGACTTGATAAGATTCACACTACGCTGAGTTAGTCTTGTTTATCTGAAAGTATCTTTCGCGGAATAGCCGGGATCGAATACTGCCGCCTGGTCTTCAAAGGCGGATGGACATTGACGCACTATTGAGGCTGGCGTAACTCAAAGCCGTTATAGGGAATGTTTCGCCTTTCTGAAAGTCTTAATATGCGCTGGTTGTAGTCGAAAATGTGGAGTAAGTGCTGCTGAAAACTATGGTGATATTTTTCCTGTCTAAAGGTCACTTTACTTTATACAAAAGTTTTTAAATTTGGGATGACTTTAGCTATAGACGGCCGCTGATTGGTTTAGCCAATCGGCGGCGGCACTAGCCTATACTCCATTTTGCAAAACTATCAATTGAATCGCTTAAAAACTAAGTTTTGTGGAAATTACTTAGTATTTTCGTCCATACAAATGACATTTGTATGGACTATAGATATCCTCCGAGAAATGAACTGTTTCTTTTCTCCATGACATTAACCAACTAAAGGAAATAGTTAGTTTCTTATTTTCTTTTCAAAAATGGTCCTACATCGCGCCAATTCAGGACAGAAGGTCGTAAATTATTAATGTTATGGTGTGCGTTATTGGTCTGCGCATGCTCTATGCAGTGCTGACACTCAGACGGTACGGTATATCATATATGCGCCGCAATCCTTCGCCAAAAAGTCATATATTCGGCTGGAGTCTTTTCAGCCAAGAAAAGTTGCAGATAAGGATTTCTCAACACTGGCTACAAAACTGCTATTTCAGTTCAAAATCCCATGTTGAAGGTGAACTATTTCCTTTAATGACAATGTATGACGTCTTGCAAATGGTAGCTTGGCTAATGATACAATTTCTTCATCAAACTGGACATTTGGCGTACGCTAATAGCCAATGATGCCCCATATGTTGCATGCCTAATTTAAACCTAACCCGCGAGTTACTGGGGTATATTTCATAACGCGACTTACTGGGGGGGGTATTTTTTTGCCCCCCCTCTGATCTCCGGAACTACTGGACCGAATGTACAAATTCAAACGGCATTCGATAGCCCTGGGAAATTTATCGAGGGAAACATAATATTGTTGACCTCTGGGTCACCGATGACGTCACAGGTCAGGTCAAGTACAAAATGTTTGACCGTGTCAAAAGGTCTCGATGGATGGAATTGTCGCGCAAAATTGCGATATTAAACGCATAAGCTGTCGATAAATCGGTATGATTCGTGTGTCTGACACTTCTAAGTACCTTTCTAAGCTGTTTATGACCTTGGGTCAGGTCAAGGTCATCCGAGGTCACGAGGTCAAACTGCATATTACGGTCATTAGGCGTTGTAACACATGTTTATGGGTTTGTCTTTCGTCTAGAACGCGAAAAATGACCTTAGAACATTGTTTGTTCTATATAAATAGAAGTAAAAAGCAAAAATGGAAATGCGTTTTTTATGCATAGTAATGCTGTGAGCAGTGGCCGATTTTTGTCATTTATAGGTCATAACTCGGTCATTTGTAAAGATATCGACTTTACATTTGGTACACAAATTAACCGCATACGTCTCGATCACATATATTCCGGTTTCCGGACAATTCTGATTTTTTCTTGAAAATTTTGTAAAAAAAAAAAAAAAAATTATTTGGATTTCTCAAAAATTTTAATTAAAAAAAAACCTAAAAAATCCGAGATAACAGTTTGATAGCGCGGTCTATTGTCAGTAATTCGGTTTAAAACAATTTAGTTTATCTCAAATATTGTACCTTTGACAGCGTTTTCCGCAAACCATTATTTTGCAACAAAAACCGAAGAACATGACGTCATTCTGACGTCATTCCCGGTTGACCTATCATAGCCTCATATTTTTCCTTTTGCCAACATGTGTCGAATTGATGTGAAAGAAGGTACTGCAAGTTTGGTGACGATACCGGTGTTAGTTTAGGAGTTATTGCAAAATAACGGGAGTGGGGGGGGGGGGCAAAAAATAGCCCCCCAGTAACTCGCGGGTTAAGGCTTGAGCGCACGTGGGCACGTGTAAGAAATAAAGGTGTCTGGTTACACCCATATGATTAATGATGTATCTCAAACTATTAGGCCAATTATGGCGAAATTTGGTGTACTACTCCCGACTGACATCTATAACAGTATTCCACATGATGAATCGGAAGTTGCATGGCACGTGTGCACGTGCGGACCCCTTTTTTAATATATTTGAAACTACTGGACCTATTGAGCTGAAATTTTGCATGTAGGTTAGAGCATGACTATTAGCTGCTTTAGACGTGGCGAGGTAAATACCAATATGCACGTGCGCACGTGCGCCACCGTATTTCAGAGCTCGGAAACTGCTGGTCCTATCGAGGTGAAAATTTACATGCATGCTTATTGCTCAGGAAGGGCTGTTAGAGGTTTGCACTTGGCGGAACTTTTGAGTCACTATGCACGTGTTCACTGCGCACGTGCGGACCACTATTTGCTCTCTGAAACTACCTGTCCGATTCAGCTGAACGTTTCTGTGCATACTAGAGTATAACCACGGTCAAATTATTGAACGTTGTACTATCATTGGGACAGTCAATGTGCACGTAAGCTTCCGTACGGTTTCATATTTCAAACCTGTTTTAGCTTTACCAGAGCGCGCCCGCTCGGTCATCGCCCAAAAAGGTGTTTTACTGGTATTACAAAATAAGCAAGTTTTTGTTTGTGTTCTGTGGATTAACCCGCGCGGCGCTGGGGGGGTAAATTTTACCCCCCCCTCCCGGATTTTCTCCATAACTTGACAACTATGACAGATATCAAAGTGAAACTTACAGTAGCTTATGGTGCATCAATTCTACGTCTTCCGCCATTTTTTTCTCTTCAATTCGTGCAAATTTGTGGCAGATAATGACGTTTTAGTGACGTCATGCCATGTCTTTTTGGTGAAAAAACGTTAAATGTTTGCAAATTCGTAGAAAATAGCGTGTTACTGAAAATTGCAAATACAAGGCGTCAAAAGAAGGGAAATAACATTTTCTTTGACATGGCTATCTCAGATTTGCAAAATTTTGGGTTTTTGACCCCCAAAAATGCAAAAAACTGATTTTTGGGGAAGAATTTCCACAAAAGTTTTTTGTTTGAAGATTTTAAAAAAAACTGAAGATATATTAGAGAACCGAGTGAGTATGAACGATGTTCAAACCAAATTTCAAAGCAATTTCTATATTTTTGACTGACTTATGGCTCTCTAAGAACAAGTAACTCATGACGTCATTTTTTAAAATTGCGTTTTTTGGCTTTTACTGACCAGATACAGACACATAAATGCCACCACTGTATTTTGAAGACAAAACTAGTGTAGAAACATGCAATGTTTATTTAGATTAATCAATTTCAAATTTTGACCTTATTGTGATCTGACCTTGACCTGAGGACGATTATATGGTGTCAGGCTGTGAAAATGGCTGCTTCTATCGAATTATACGTGTAAAATAACCCATACAACATGTGTCGCATGGCTTTCGTAGACCTGTGACCTTGTGTGACCTGACCTTGACCTTGACCTTTGCTTACAATTTCACTTTTACTTATGCGGGAAATGCAATATACACTCTGGAGTATTTTGTGAGATAATAGTTGCAATATAAGGCTTTGGATGAAAAGTATAGCCCCAAAAACTCAAATACTTACATTTTGCATTTGACCTGACCGTGACCTGACATGTGACCTTATTTTAAGAATTTCGAGTATGCATTCGATTCTTCTCGTTGAGAGCTTGCGATCGCCGCATTGGGCGTCTCGCTGCGGTTATTGGTTCGGAAGATATGAGGGGGGGGGGGGTAAAATTTACCCCCCCAGCGCCGCGCGTTCGGCTGGAGACCCCAGCGCCGCGCGGGTTAAAGCATTTGCTAAACAGAACTTTTGTATAGATGATTACTGCTCTACGTTTATTTTATACTTAGTTCATACATTTTTGCTTCGGTGGCTGCGGTCCAGAACACTTGTGAACCACAACTGGTGCGGATCCTTACGATAGTGCCTCGGTAGCTCCACTTCCTCGGTGCTTCTCCCAGCTGACTTCATCCAAACAGCAGACTGTCCTCTACCACCGACCGTGTCCACCCATCAGCCATGGACCCGTGTTTAGCCCGTGTAGGTAGGGTTCTTTAACAGCCGTTCAGGTGATGTGCACCCATCTCCGCCTCTTCAGACTGCAGGAACAAAGTCGAGCCGCATGCATTGTCTACCAACTGCGCGAGAGACGAACACAGTTTCTCTTAATTGTATTGGAATACTTTCCTACGCTCATTCAGACACCCTTTTTGCACGGCTCCCTAGTCAACCAGTAATGGACAGTAAGGTTGAATCGGGTATATTCCCAATGCTCATATCTAAAATCCGTCTAAAATATCAAACAATCGAAGCGGTAAAATACCTGGTATCGGAACACTGCTAAATAGGTTGGCAACAACGCGGTGTACCAATTGGCGACGCATGCGAGCGTGTAGTAAAACATCCCTGTACGCACACACCGCGCCCCGGCCGCCTAGCGGGCGCTCTTGCGGCATCGGTACTCATATAGGCGACTCACTCACTCACGCACGCACACACAAACACACTCAGTTACACACACGGACACACACGCACACGCACACGCAGATAAGACACAGAAGGCAGGCCACTCGTTAGCGTCAGCATCAGGTCCGAGCCACGGCTATACGGTCAGCTTTCGCCCCGGACACTGGCTCGAACAGCGTCAGACCGAGAATCAGACCGATTCGGGATCGAAACGAACTCGGAACGAGCTCGGACCGAACTCGGATCGAACTCGGACCGAACTCGGACCGAACTCGGACCGAACTCGGACCGAACTCGGACCGAACTCTGACTGAACTCTGACTGAACTCTGACTGAACTCGGATCGAAACCGAACCCGTATTGAGCCGACCTCGAGCCGACACAGAGTCGACACAGAGTCGACATAGTCGGCATAGAGCCGAGGACAAAGATCCGGCGTCGAAGCGGTATCGAACCGGCATGGAACAGACACAGAGCCGGCATCGAACCGACACAGAGTCGATATAGAACCGACACAGAGCCGACACAGTCGATATAGAACCGACACAGAGCCGACACAGAGTCGGTATGAACCGACACAGAGCCGACACAGAGTCGGTATAGAACCGACACAGAGCCGACACAGAGTCGGTATAGAACCGACACAGAGCCGACACAGAGTCGGCACAGAACCGACACAGAGCCGACACAGAGTCGATATAGAACCGACACAGAGCCGACACAGAGTCGATATAGAACCGACACAGAGCTCACTCCACATCACACTTCACGCAGAGATTACCGGCGAAAAGAGCGGCAACTTTGTCCGACGTGCAGTGCCACGTCCGACTGGCCAGCCTCACACCTGCTCCGCGCACGAACTCGTCGGGAACACGTTCCGCTGGAGCATGTGCCACGTATAACACGTGCCACAAGAGCAGCACGTGCCGCCCGAGCGGCGCCAGGCTGGCTGTTGGCGCCGACTGCGTTGGAGATTCCAGCCGCGAGGCAGCTGCCAGCCAGCCTCGAGAGCGCCCTAGCTAGTTGGAGGCGGCGGTGACTGGTGGTGACTGGTGGTGCCATCGGCTGCAGGCGGAGTTAGCAGCTGCAGCCCTTGTTGTCCGGCTGACCGTCGCCGACTGCCAGCGTGTCCAGGTCATCCTCCTCAGACGCCATCATGCCGCTCTTCTCGTTGGTCAGAATCTGGTCAAGGAAGAGGGCAGAGGTTACACATTGAAGAGCAACAAACGTAACACGCGCTAAGAGTAAGGTTCATGGGTCATCTGGCAAACGTAATACAGAAAGCTATTATGAACTACTGTTCAGCGGGAATGTGGTGAAAATGTGAAACCCAGTATAACAAAACAAACTTCTTAAACGTAAAAATACAGGCGACTAAATATAAGATTCAGCTTTGATCGACCGATTTGTTTATCATTTGCGCCATGATGTCTTATCAAAGCAAACATCCTCTAATTTGTTATATATTACGAATATTTGATTAAATGACGGATACAGACCAGCAGTATCTGTTTTCGGCGTTGAAAAGAACAACCCATCACTGGCTTATTCAGACGACGGAAAACATATTTTTTTTTTTGTGCCAGACATCTGCGTTTAGTTCTGTACGCTAAGTGACAAGTGTCGATTATCATGAGAGACAGCAGGATGGGCACAGAACATTGGAACACGGTGGGCGCAGCTCACACACACATCTGGCCGCCAGTGTTTGTGGGTTCAACAGTGTTTGTGGGACATGTTAGGTCAATTCAACTGCCTTAGTGGCTCTCGTCGCCAAGGCTTTTGCGTTTAACACAAGCCATTGTCGCACGGGGCGCAGTGGGTTCAGATCACGTGCCTTGGTGACGAGGAACTTGGCTGCTTCCTCTATGCCGGTGTTCTCCTTGGCAGAGGTCTCAAACCAGCCGAGGAAGCCGTGCTGTTCAGCCCAGTCTGTCAGCTTCTCGGGAGTGCTCACCAGCCCCTCCTTCGGCAGGTCACACTGAGGGCAGAACAGGACAACGAGCCGCTCATTGTTAAGTCACATTTTCTATATGAAATAGCAGTCAATCATTTAAATCATAGTCATTGAATAGTCATTTAAATTAATAGCTTAAGCGTACACCGTGTCGCGCATGGTTGCCGTTCTCCATTGACCGAACAGTACCACAACGACGGAACTGTTTGGCTATTTCAACATTAACTTATTGGCACTTCTTGATGGGAATCCAATCGAAAGCGGTCGTATTCCAGTCAAGACAGACACGTCGATTCTAGATGTTCTCTCGCAGCTAGGTTGTCCTGACTGAAATGGTGACCGAGACCTCCACCATTTTCATAAACTATCCTACAACGATTTCGCAGGCTATCGGTTAGGATCTCTTACAAAATATACGGAAACACTTGGAATGTTTCACCTTTGTATTGGTTTTGAACTGTGATAGGTTTTGGTTTTGGTTGGATTGGTTTTTAACTGATATCTTTGGCCGACATTTAAATGTCAAAAATTCCAAGGTCATTTTCCCAAAAACTTACTCGTTTTTAAGCAATTTAATTTCCCATTTGCAAAATGAGGTTTTGGCTAGTCCCGTCGCTGAATTGGCTGACAGTCACTTTATCAGCCAATCTCACTTTGTCAGCCAATCAGCGGCGGTCTATAGCTCAATAATGACGTCATCATCCCAAATTTAAAACCTTAATTTGTATAAAGTTAAGTGACTTTTCGAGAGAAAAAATTTCACCATAGTTTTCAGCAGCACTTACTTCATATTTTCGACTACAACCAGCGTATATTTGACAACTTTCAGAAAGGTGAAACATTCTCTTTAAAGGAAATAGTTCACCTTCGGACATTTTTTCAGAACACGATTTTAATATATTTTTTAATGCAGTTTCTTTTTTTATTTTCAAAAATGGTCCTACATCGCGCCAATTCAGGACAGAAGGTCGTAAATTATTAATGTTATGGTGTGCGTTATTGGTCTGCGCATGTTCCATGCAGTGCTGGCACTCTCAGATGGAACGGTATATCACATATGCGCCGCATTCCTTCGCCAAAAAGTCAAATATCTTCGGCTGGAGAGTCTTTTCAGCCAAGACAAGTTGCAGATAAGGATTTTTCAACACGGGCTACAAAACTTCTATTTCAGTTCAAAATCCCATGTTGAAGGTGAACTATTTCCTTTAACCCTATTTGTAACAGGGGGGGGGGGACTCCGCCCCCCCCTCATGTTTTTCGCAGATATCTCCAGAATGGCTGGGAGCAGGCCCATGCAATTTTGGGACTTTTCATAGAATTGAATACCCCATTTGGAGTCAAAATTTTGAGTTCTTAACCTGAACAGAGGCGGTTCCAGGGTACAGTTTTGGGTGGGTTCGGAGGCGATATTTGGCGATAATACGGAAATGCGATCTTCACGGTTTCTTCCTAACTGCCTCAAGTATGAAGGAGTTACATCGGTTCACGGTGATTGCAACAAGTGCAAATTAGTTGATGTTAATGAAATATCATAAAAATTGCATGGCAGAGGCGGTTTCAGGGGTTTTAAGGGGGGAGGGGGTTTCCAGGAAGTATTCAATGTTTGGCGGGAAGCAAATAGAGCAATGTAAGGGGCATTTATAGTTATCAAGATGTAAAAGATAGCTTCTTCTTCCATTATTTACATAATTTATTACATATAGAGTTTCAGGGGCGTGTTCAGGCACATGAAAAGGGGGGTGACTGGCTTGGTGATGACGATATGCCAGCAATAACGGCGCAATAGACGGTTAGCTTATAATGATATATGTACATATGAGGCCAGAAAAGGGAATAAAGTATTTTTTTTTGCAGAGGCGCGTTCAGGAATGCAAGAAAGGGGGTCATATTATTGCAAGGAAACTAAGAGGAATGGGCGTACAATGACATAACATACTGTAGTTTTCGGATGAAACACGCACCACAGGCTACTCTACGAACGATTATAAGATAATAGGCGAGTCCAGGTAGGGTAAAAGGGGGGTAAGCAATGTTAATTGAAGTTGTAAGTGAAATAGTCACTGTTGACTAGTTAGTATCATAATAGCGGATAATATACTTATCAAAAGGTATTGAGCCGCCCCAGTTTGGATCCTGGATACGCCTATGATGAAGTACAACATGCAAAAAGGAACTATCTACGATCAGCAACATATTTATAGTGCTGGGTAGCAACTTGTCTGCGGTTAATATTTTTCCCCAATTTTACCCCCTTTTTCACTAACCTGGTACCGCCTATGGAAAAAAATATGATTTTTAACTGTTTTGTCTAATGTCACAATCACATACCATTTCATTTATTAAAAAACCCATAAAAAATGGTTTTATTACGCATTTACTTCACCCCCATATAGAGTGACCTGCACACGCCTATGATTTTTGAATTTTCAAACGCCACTGTCATATATCAATTTCCAATTCAATCTATCGATTCGTATTAATTGTGTTAAAATCGGTCGATAAACATGAAAGCTATGTTGGATCAAAACTACCACTAAAATTTGTTGTGTTTGCCCCCCTGTTGCCCCCCTATCAAAAATGTATTTTATTTTTTTATTTTTTAGAAATGTAGATTGTGTTGAGGGGAACCAAGCGCCGTTTCATTTTTGAAAATCGGACGGGTAGATCTCGAGATCTCCGGGGGGGGGGGCGGAATCCGCCCCCCCCCCCCCTGTTACAAATAGGGGTAGCCAGGAGCCCGTTACAAATAGGGTTAAGCAGATCATTTCGCTCAACGACCAAAGTATAACGAATATTCAAAGACAGAGGTGCCCAATATTCATGCCATAGAACGTATCGGGATGCCATATCGATGTGTTTCTGTTATTTCTGGTCGTCGTCGTCGTCGTCGTAGTGGTCGTCGATGTGTTTCTCTTTTAACTCGTAAGGGGGCAGTGATCTTTCCCGTAACCTTGTTGGTTACTGGAACTTGATCAGAACGGCAAGAAAGTCAAGATTGTACCTGCAATTGTATATACGTTATGTGAGGTGGGTGGAGTTTGCGACGCGACGCGAAGTTTTCGAGATATCGTTAGCGCTTTGTGGTGGAAACCATTGGCAACATCAGACGCCACCGTTTTGGATCCGGCATTCCCAGAAGCTGCCACCGACGAAGCTGCAATCCTAAAACCTGCTTACGCTCTTCGATCGTTTACGAGGCATCATTTGTCAAGTATATGTTTGTCTGATCGTTTTTCTGTGCAGGGAATATATGACTGAGGTGGGCTTCAAACCCTGTAAGGAATATCGATGTAGAAACAATTACCCATACCTTTCATGGTCCAATGCATCATGTATATTGATGAAGATAACTCTTAGGGATTAAGTAAATAAGCCGCCATTGAATCGCGATGATCGAAGAACACCGCGCGACATTCAGAAAGCGTCCCGTCAAGCCTATTTCCATTCACTGGTACCTGCCATACCTTCTTTTGCCTCTGCATTGTTTGGACTCTCTCAAGAAGCCGATATGTAAAAGCACGCATATACAATCGCATACATACGATCGCATACAATCGCATGCATAAGCCTTTATGCACGTGTACCACGAACATAAAGGCGTGGTACACGTGACCAAATGCATGATCGCAGAGAGGAGTCTTTAGCCTTCAACAGCCTTGACATTGCCTTTCGCGAGGACGACACTGAAGTTAACTTTCCTGCTAAGATTGCCGCATGGTTCTGCTGCACGGGGTGCTATGATGTCTAGCGGACTCAGCGGCCTGAGCACAGTGGCAGGATTACATACTGTTTGTACCTCGGCTTCCCACGGAGGTGAGGCGGCGGTGTTTTGCCTGTCGGGACCAGCCTTGGGTGGCGCCCTGCCACACGAGCTGATGGGCGTGCTCCGGTACCGCTGCTGTATTGGCGCTCTTGGCACAACACCTTGTTTCGTCCGACCTGGACCGGACTGACGCGGAGCCTCTCGTTCCAATCACGACAGGGTTCTGTTTTGACGTGTGTTCATGTGGATATTTGTTGGGTCCCGGTTCCTGGATGATTCCCTGTTGGTGTCTACGCGATTATTTCGAGCGTGTTACCTATTTTTGACATGCGATAAAAGGTTATAATAGCCACCGCTGGATTGAGAAGACATCAATAAATTATGTCTGTCTGTACCTCTCGAAATCATTCAATATTTTTAAGTCGATTCAACTCTGAATCACAACTGTGAAGCAGGCTCCTAGTAGAGCATATACATGGCGACTATGCATGAGTGGTTGTAATAGCCTATGGTTAAGTCATTCACTTGATCGTTATTTTTCGTTCCCTCACTTGCCTCAGAAATCAATTAATTACAATGATGACGGAAACTACTTTTTGAACCCTAAATCAAGGGCTACAACAGTAGTTAGAAAAGGTTAAAATGTACTATTCAACAGCTAAATTCCAGATTTTTACGGTCCTTGACATTATTGATGTTCGCCATTAAAAACAGATTATATTTATGTAAATATTGTTGGAAGCGTTTTCAATTAAAAACTCAGCGACAGGATTTCAACTAAATAAACATTCCTAGGTGGCCTTGGGAGATCCGATAAATGGCAGGGTTTATCAGACCACGTCTCCATTTTCTCCATTTTCCGAGGCGGCCCTCGCCCCCGGCGTCTCGGGAGTCCCACGAGATAACATTCCTGTCCAATCACGCCCCCAGGGGCCGGCGAAAGCGCGCGGTGGCATTGTGAGATGGTAGTGGAGATACGCACTCCCGCCGGGATCCCAGTGAAAGCATTGATAGGCCAAATAACCTGAACATACACAGTGATCATCTGATCGGTGAATTATGTTGAGTGACTTTTAATTTCATTTTATTTAACGTGAATATATTTTATATTTAGGCAATGCTTTGTTTTGCTTCGCATGTGCTGATCGTACAACTATGTGTTGGCGAAATAGGTTACAAGAGGCTATTTAACCGTAAAGCCAAAATGGTCAGGTCCGGAAGATAGAGCCGTTCGTTGGTAAATAATTTAAACATACCGTTCGCATGCATCTGCCGTGATGCGTTACCAGGCGACAGTGTCAGGGTGAAGCGAATCGCCGTCGAATGCGTCGAAAGCGAATACCTTGTTGGCGAGGTCATACGTTGTTAGCGAGCACATGTGTGTAGCAACGTATCTCTTTGGTGAAGGATACCCTTCACCAATGTTTCAGATTGGTGAAGGATCCTTCACCTAAGCATCGGTGGGAAGTCCTCACCAATCCCTCAGCAACTCTCAACGTCCGTTTGACTGGAATATTATTTGAAAAAGCCGAACATAAAAATATTATAAAACTGGCATCTCGCTATCAGCCGACGCGTTTTACCTGTTTGTCGCTCGACTTTACTCTAAACCTTGGCCATTGTTAATGTTTTCCGGCGCGGCGCAAAGCGTGCCCGCGTGGAATGTGGAGCGAGGCAAGATGAAGAGTCAGGCCAAGCTGGACAGGTTTGTTGGCCTTGAAGCGGTAGGTAGATGGAAAGACCTATATTACATGTAAGCAGCTACCGTCTCTGGGCCATATGACCACATAACAAGGAAAGCTCTCATCTGTCCTGCATAAAAATTGCACTCACCAACCGAGCGACATGTTTGTATCTGATAAGGGCAGATATGATTTTTGGGAGTGAGCATTTTAACATAGTAACTGGGTAGGAAATTGCCTCCCCAGTCACTCAGATTGTCTACATTACCTTACATTAGCCTGCCTGAGTGTCCCAAAATGTGCCGATTTGGGTGGAAAGCGACACCCAGATGTCAATAATTTTCCACTCTCACCCCCCCCCCCCCCCCCATTTGAGTGAATTTTCCACTCCATGGGCAATATGGAAACATTTACACGCTTTTTAAAGGATAGACACGGCCCTCACCGCAGAATGGAACGGCCAGCAAGACGCACATCGAAATATACTGGTGAGTGTGACGGGGCTATCACAGGACAATTTTGAGTTTATCTATCCCAGTACCTCAGCGATACCACCTTTCACCAATATTTGTTCCGCTCCTACACCCCTGAGCGAGCAGGACGCACGGCACGCAGCGAGGTCATACCTCGTTAGCGACGCACGGAACGCAGCGAGGTCATACCTCGTTAGCGAGCAGGACGCACGGCACGCAGCGAGGTCATACCTTGTTAGCGACGCACGGAACGCAGCGAGGTCATACCTCGTTAGCGAGCAGGACGCACGGAACGCAGCGAGGTCATACCTTGTTAGCGACGCACGGAACGCAGCGAGGTCATACCTTGTTAGCGACGCACGGCACGCAGCGAGGGCATACCTTGTTAGCGAGCAGGACGCACGGAACGCAGCGAGGTCATACCTTGTTAGCGAGTAGGACGCACGGCACGCACTCCCCGTTGGGCAGCTGCACCTTCTGGTCGAGGTCGTTCTTCCACTTCATGACGGCGTCGAACGTGACGGAGCGGGTGACGTCGAACACGATGAAGGCGGCCACGGCCTCCTTGTAGTAGACTCGTGTCATCGAGCCGAACCGCTCCTGACCTGCGATGGGAGCGGGCCAGCGGGAGGTGGAGAGGTCGGTCACCTGGGCTGACGAGGCGAGGTCGCCGTGGGAGGACCGCTTATAGGATAAGAGCAGTCAGTACGGCCCAGGCTGGACGGATCGGGCCGCTCCGTGTGAGAAATTGCGTACCGCCCACTAGTTAAAATCGAGTTAGACATAAATAAGGTCCATTATTGTCCATTTGAAAACGATGTTTGTAGCCATGCGCAAAACAAACAAAAATAGCTCTGCTTACGCATGAGGAAACGGCAGATAAAAGCACTGCAAACATCGGACAACATTTCTCTCATATGTAGGTTGACAGTGGATGTTTACCTCATTCGGGACACTCCTTTCATACTATTATTATTTAATTAATAATGAGCTGTAATAATGATGATAGAGGGTGTCCAATTATTTTGGAGCTGAATATAAAAATGGTTCGTCGGATTTGAATACATTCAATGAATTTGAACCATCCTATCATAGCAATTTTGGTCTCTTGGAAAACTAATATAATGACATTACGAAACCCAATTCCCAGAAGCACACATAGATTGGCGGGTGATATTAATGATAACTCAAGGTCAGGTGACGTCAGAGGGCGGAGAGGACCGTGTCCAGGTATGTCGGGCACTTTCGCTTCTAAATTCTGCCGGACGCCGGGAATTGCTTGATCGGGTGGTGTGGTCAGGGCCCATGTGCAACAAGCTATGATTAGCGCGGGGCCTGACCTCGGACATCCACCCATTCAAAAACATTCGGACTAAATACAAAACAAAAACTCCTAGAACCTGACAAGCTTAAAGCGTGAAATTTCCACTCTCTGCCACTTCGAGGCTACCTATCTATTTGCCGCGCCTTCTGACCAGTGTTCGTCACGGGCCCACCAGCCCCCAGCCCAGCCCGGCCCAGGCCCATGATCCCCAAGCCCAGGCCCAGACCAGGCCCGGTCAAATTCATAATATTGAGGCCCAGGCCGGGCCGGCCCGTTCAGATTAAGCATATCATTATTTTCACAAAATTTGCAATAATTATCCTAGCATATTTACTTGTATACTATAGATGTGAAACAATTAACCAACTATGCTAACCAAAAAACAAAAATCCACAGCCACAGCAACAGTGTGTTGCTGTGTAAGTGAACTGCTGGTTAAAATATTTTTGAGCTCTGACCTCAGCTTGTGCGACGCGCGCATTACTTCAAAATCGTTAGGCCGAGGCCCATCCAGAGCCCAGTGATTTCCTTAAAGTTGAGGCCCGGTCCAGGCCCAGCCCAGTCCCAGGCCTGGGCTGGCCCATAGGGCCAGCCCAGCCCATGGCGAACTCTGATTCTGACCAGAGTATGAAATGGATTGAGTTATTACGATCCAAACCAATTCAAATCCATGAAGTCATAATCCAGATCCAATCCAAATCCATAAGGTGTCTGCAAAGCTGATCCGATCCCAACCGGTCCATTCTGGTTTGCAGATTTTTCAAAATTTTATCTAAATAACAGTTCCTTCAAAAAGTTGTTTTGTTAGAAATATACTCTTCGTAAAATAATCAATAATCATGAATAATCACCTACAGTGAACCTCTTAGATCGAATGGTTGTTGAATATTCAACAATATAAGAATGAATCCAGTCCAATCCAAATCCATTCAAAGTCAAAATTTCTGATCCAATCCAATTGGATTGGACTGAATCACAAATCCATATGAAAATTGTACAACATTTCCTCGAAATTAAAATGAAACAAATCCAAATTAGACTTTATTGATATTTCGATCACAGATCTTCATCAGAATTAATTAGCTAAAACAATCAAAATCTGTTATCGAACTATGAATAAAGTCTAATTTGTAACTTTTTCATTTCAATTTCGAGGAAAGGTCATACATTTTGCATATGAATATGTCTACATGTTCCTCGCACAAGCACTGCGAAACCTAAGAATTACAAATCCAATGGATCAATCCAATCCATTTCATACTCTACTTCTGACCACTGTGACGGTGTCAGCTCTGGACGCCGCTGGTCGGTCTCTCCACTGGTCACCCACCTGCAATGTCCCATAGCTGCAACCGCACGATGGTGTTGGGGTCCCAGTGGAGCACCTTCAGCGCGAAGTCAACCCCGATGGTGGCTCGGTAGTGCGCCGAAAAGAACTGGTGCACGTAGCGTTTGATGATGGACGTCTTGCCCGTGCCGAGCTCGCCGATGATCAGGATCTTGTAGAGGTGCTCGAACTTGTTGCCGACCTGTGGATGGTGAGCGTCGTTAGAAGGGACCGGGACGTTCACGTACCAACGGTGGTACGGCACTAGATCACCAAGTTAGTTCGTAAAACAAAGATTGATGGAGCGGTGTGTAACAGATTGGAGAAGCGAGATTTGGAAACGTTGTGAATTGCCTGGCTCGAATACGATAACATCTAGGAACTGGCCATCCAAACAGAAAATCACACCAAAAATGCCTGCATTGAAAACAGAAAATCACACCAACCAGTGGCGCACGCAGGATTCCATTTCGGGGGGGGGTCAGAGCCCTAAAAGCGGGCCCCCTTGTGAGCGGGCCCCCACCCGTTTTTAGAAAACTTCGCGGATTTCGGTCACTTGTTTTTGAGCGGGCCCCCTACAGCATGGGACCTGAGACATTACAAATTTCTTGTCAATGTCGTGTAAGGTGACTGCGTGTGCTACTTACTGATGTGCGAATTTTAGGTGCGTGTGCTACTGATGTGCGGTACAACTGTCGAGAGTAAATTTGACGAAATGAGGTAAATGACAACAACAAAAATTATATTTTACAGGTTAGGCAGGTTAGGCAGGTAAATTACAACAACAACAATTATATTTTACAGGTTAGGCAGGTTAGGCAGTCCGATCCCCGGTAGTTATGTCATCATCATCATCGTTGGGGTTTTAGTGCGCCTCGACTACGTCATTCGCGCCCACCATCATGTTGCCACAAGTTGCCATAAACCATTTCCTGAAGCAACAATGGATAATGTAAACAAATACGTATCAATATCAAATACGCCCGTATCAAGAATTTGCAAGGATCGGGCCCTGTTTTGACCGGGCCTTCGTTTTGACCGGGCCCTATATCACGTCTTTCCCAGCACCGGGCCCCTGCCTCGATCGGGCCTGACCAAGACCGGCCCCTACCAGAAACGGGCCCGCATTAAGAATATGCAAGGACCGGGACCTGTTGTGACCGGGCCCATATCACGCCTTTGTCAGCACCGGGCCCCTGCCTCGATCGGGCCTGACCAAGACCGGGCCCCTACCAAAAACAGGCCCGTATCAAGAATATGCGAGGACCGGGCCCTGTTATGACTAGGCCCTCGTCCTGACCGGGCCCCATGCCACGCCTTTGCCAGCACCGGCCCCTGCCTCGATCAGGCCTGACGAAGACCGGGCCCCTACCAGAAACGGGCCCCTCAGAAATACGGGCCCCTCAGAAATTTCGGGGGGGGGGGGGGGTCAGCTAACCCCTTTGACCCCCCTTGCGTGCGCCACTGACACCAACAACACGTGCATTGCTCTAACGAGCGCGAATTACTATCACCAAGGCGCTTATCTTGAAGGCCGACATAATCTTTAAATGATTTTATGGCACGTTTTACCTGTAATTCAATAACAAAATCAAAAGAAAATAAATCATGCACCGTCAGCTTTAGAGATAAAAAAATCACATTCAGCTGTCAGTCTAATTAATTATGCCAACTTAGCTCATAAACTGTTGATAATCTTAACTTACACAACCTTAATAAGCTTTAATAAGCTTAAATAAGCATAGCCGGCACGAATGGGAGATTTGTATGCACCATAACTCATAGTGTCGATTTATATACTTTTTGGATGGCTCTCGGCCCCCAATGTTGAGCTGCACCCCCCCCCCCCCCCCCAAGGAGCGGGGCATTCGATCAGACATGACTCAAGGTTCCTATTTGACATCAGGTGCATTTAGCAACCTACCACATTGCCTGTCATAGGTTCCCACTTCACTTCACGTTCTTAGTCCCGAAGCCCATGCCGTCTGATTGTTGGACTCGTGCCAAAACTCGCTTATGATCACATGCATACCACGTCGCTAATGGTATGCTGTACCGAAAGCTTACCGTCAGAGCGGAGGAGATTTCGTCACATTACGATTCCTTCCCTTCATCTACATCAGATCGGACATGAATGTTTAATTTGCTCAAAGTCTCATCTAATATGAGCGTTGGATCAGCAGCCAAGCGGAATAACTCCGGAGATATAGCTTGACTTAGGCAATCGCAGGCATCAGGAACTTTTGAGAAATAACGATGAGTTTAAACTGCTTAACCCTCGCCCTACGAGCTTTTTTCACCTTCGCCCTACGTAGGGGGGTCCTAAAACGACCCCCTGTTAACTTCCAAACCAAGCTACATAGAGAAACACTAAGAACCAACATGTTGCCAGTCATGTTTCGAATCTGACCTTCCAGGTCAAATGAATGACCTCGATCGACCACGTCCAGAACAGCGATTTTGCTCTGTCAGAAAACCTCAAAATGAGAAATTGATAAATGTAAATAAAAAGGCATGTTCCTAGACCAGTTTTGTCTCAGAAATACAGAAAAGGTAATTATTTATTCGTATCTGGTCAAAAAAAGTCCAAAAAGTGATAAAAAATGACGTCATTAATTTCTTACACTTAGGGAGCAATCACTCAGTCAAAAATAGAGATATTTCTTTGAAATTTGGTTTAAGTATTTTCCATACGCAGTTCTCTCACCATATGTTCCGGTTTTTTAACATCTTTTTTTATTATTTTGTGGTGATTTTCCCTCCAAAAATCAGTTTTTGTTCATTTTGGGGGTCAAAAACCCAAATTTGCGAAAATCCGAGATTGGCATTTTAAAGAAAATGACATTTTATATCTTTGCTTAATTGTGTTTGCAATTTGCTTCAAAACTGTTTTCTACGATTTTTCAAACATTTATCGTTTTTCCACCAATATGACGTCATCAAAACATTATTTCCAAAATTACTCAACCAATTTTTTTTTGTTGCAGCATACGTATAATGGTTGTATACTTAGCTACTGAAAATGTCAGCAAGATGTACAGCATGTCTAAAAAGTTATGCAAGAAAAAACTCAGGAGGGGTCGTTTTAGGACCCCCCGTAGGGCGAGGGTTAAAGGGAAATATTCACCTTTTGATTTGTTTAGAGATAAAAAATTTAGGCTTCCATTATGGTATAACAATGATGTGATCTAAATTTAAGAATGAAATACAACGATTCCCTTATTCCAAGTTGGAAGTCTGGACAAATTAAAAAGCAAGTACATATACTTCTTTCGGAGTTCATGATCGGTGTTTCCCTCCACTAGCGAAACGCGACATATCCCGACACCGCTTTTGTATCAATCTGTTCAACCTTGAATACCTCTCGTTTCTAAAAAAAAATCGCATACACTCAGCGTACCCAGGATTCACTCCAGGAGGGGGCAATTTTTGCTCAGGGAGGCATAAAGTACCCCCACAAAAAAAAACTCTCCGGTTTTGGCCCACTATATTTTTAAAAGGGCATATTTTCACCATTTTTTTTAAAATAAAAAATCATTCATTTTTTCGACCAAAGGGGTCACGTACAGACCTTCAGGGTGGGTGGGGGGGGGGGCGGAAATTTCCCAGTTTTCCCCCATTGTGTACGCCTATGCATACACTAAATAGGTTACTGTCCGGGGCCAAGCTAAACTGTCGACTTCAATGTACTTTTTCAGATACTTGTTGATTGTTCATAAACGTTTGACACATATCCGCAAAAGATAGAGTGCAGGAAACATATTGTACACCTTCATGATAAATTACAATGCGTAGGGAGGCTAATTTACTGAATTCGTTTCCGAGTATTTTCTGAGTACCGATCGTTATAAGCGTGGATCGCTCATCAGCTATAACTTGAAATATCTTTCGGTAGGAATGTTTATATGCAAAATGTGATCAATTTACAATATATTTTGGTCTCGTCTATAAATTTCAAGTAATAACTCCATTTTTGTGGAAAAAGGCGAATATTTCCCTTTAAGGAATTTTAAGCCTGGTAACGCGGCATCGAAGTAAAATATTACAATTCGTTAAGAAAATAAGGTGCTAAATCAAAGTGATTTCGATGTTGTGCTTGTGATGGCAAACGCAAAACATGTTGATTTTTATCAACGTTGCTCATAACAATATTGGCAGGTGAAATATATATATATATATATATATATATACATATATATATATATATATATATATATATATATATGTATATATATATATATATATATATATATATATATATATATATATATATATATATATATATATATATATATATATATATATATATATATATTAATATTTTATATTTTAGTTTCGATTTAATTTGTTACCAACTCAAAATAATTATCATGCAAATATTACAGAATTATAACTAACAAACTTCCTCCACCATCCAGCGTTGTCGCTCCTCACTGATACCAATATTGCAAGGACCAGATGTGGCTTAGTCTCAGGTCATTCCAGCCCTTGGACGCTACGACGCTCGGGGTGGGCAAATGCTGATGTTACGCCGACGACACTGCGACGAAACGCCGACGAAACGGCACTGTGTGAAAACACATCGCCTCTCGGACAGATACGAACACTCGAGGTGCTCTCGGCCAGATGAGTAGCCAGTCTGTCTCATCTCGGCCAGATGAGTACGACAGACTGGCCACGAATGAAGCGACAGGTCATTCGTAGTGACTCGCTACGAATGAACCGTAGAGACTCAATACGAATGAACTGGTAAACGGACGCAGGGTGCCAACATGTAACGCTTGCCGCATCAGTCTGAACAGCAATGCCTGATGGGATGTCGTGACAAAGTGATGACGCGTGCTGAAGCCGGAGTGGAAAACAGGCCTCCGCACCTGGACATGTGCAAGCACATCGTCCTCCAAGCTCAGCAGAACTCGCCGTCGAGCTTCAGTATGCAATATTTACTTGTAACATAACTAGCGCGTGACAGCGACTGAGGCGGAGCTGGCTCGGCAGTAGACGGCTCCTGAAGCTCAGGAGCTTTAGACGGAAGCTGAACGTCGCAAGCTGGGTGTCGCCCTGACGGAGCGGGAGGAAAGTGGGGTTTCGCCTGCTGTGACACTGGGTTACTGCCAAGCTCAGCGCGGTAGCTTTCATAAAGCTATACCTGGGGAGCTGCACAATTCGCATCGGCTGAAATATGGCAACTGGTTACATTAACTGCTACCGCAGGCGAGACAGGTATGCTTTCATACTGTAAACTGCAATCAATGCCCTGATGCCTCTGCACTACCAGGGGTATTATATAACCCAACCAGTTACAGCGCCCAAAGTCATGGACGTTATATAACTGAGCAGTGCGGGCGCCTCTATAGCCATAATTGCATGTCTGCATACATCCGACGGACCTTGCCGCAGCAAGCTATGCCATGGCGGCAGTGGCGGTAGAAGAGGAGGTGGGGCAGGGGGGCAGCTGCCCCCACTCAAGTGTTTGTGTGTGTGTGTGTGTGTGGGGGGGGGGGACATGATTTCCCCATACATTTGCAAGAGGCCCCCCCCCCCCAATAAGTTGATCGAGGGCCCGAGGTTCCCCCAGCCAGACTTAGGGGCCCTCTAAGCCCACAGAAGGCCCTCAGTTGGCCTGAGGGGCCCTCAATAGGCTCGAGACATCAACATGGGTCTGTCAGACGCTTTTTTGCGACCATTTAGAGGCCCTGCAAAATATAGTGGCCTAAATCCGAGGAGATAACATTTCGCGCCATGTTTTTTTCAGGGGGGGGGGGGGGCTTGGCCATGAGGGGGGGGGGCTTTGGCCGAGAGGGTCCCTGGGTTTCTTTGCCCCCAATCCATTCATCCGAAAATACCTTTCGCCGCCACTGCATGGCGGTGGAGACTGAACTCCTTGCCAGCCTGGCAAAGAGCACTGCAGGTTTAAATAGTTCAACAAACAAGGATTGATGGAGCGGTGTGCTACAGATTGGAGAAGCGAGATTTGGAAAAGTTGTGAATTGCCTGGCTCGAATACGATAACATCCGGGAACTGGCCATCGAAACAGAAAATTACACCAACAACGCTTGCATTGTTTATAACGAGCGCGCATTATTATCACAAAGGAGTTTATTTTTAAGGCTGACAAAATCTTAAAATCATTTTATGGCACGTTTTACCTGTAATTCAATAACAAAATCAAAAGAAATAAATCATGCACCGTCAGCTTCCGAGAAAAAACCACATTCAGTTGTCAGTGTAGTTAATGCCAACTTTGCTGATAAACTATTTGATAAGCTTAACTTAAATAAGTTTAATAAGCTTAACTTAAACCAGTTTAATAAGTTTAAATAAGCTTGAATAAGCTTAGTATATGCCATATTCAATAACTATAGCATAATGATCGCATAACTAAGCATAACTAAGCTTATGCATTACATAGTTGACACGAATGGGATATTTATATGCGCCATATCATCCCGTACCAGGTCACCGTTCGGATTTCTTGGATGTGACCGTCTCTCTGGAAATAGCAAACGCATCCAAAAAGCTCACATTGCCCGGACGAGAACGAGATTTGATGTGATAAAATCCCGTTCATGTGACCCAGACGTGGTTTGTCATGTGATGTAATGCGATATTATGTGATCTATGAAGCACTCAGCAGCTATAAAATGATACTGAAATGTAAACGCCTGAATCGTGTTACTTTGGCAATTAGTAATTACATTTAATTAAACAAATATGGAGTTATATTCTGTAATAAGTGGTAGAAGTAATATTTTGTCCTTCTTATATTTTTTCTCTCACTTTATCCGGCTCCCGCCGGTGGTGTATTTTACATAAATCATCATACACATATACAAATACACAACGCAGATCAGATGTGCATTTTTTAACATAGAAAACACTTCAAAACATATATACATTCAATCATCCACACAACATCAAACGCCTCATCGGCGGCATCGGCGGACCCCGCCCGCGCCGCCTCGCGTTTTACAGCGGCTCACGGACGCGAAGCGGCGCCCCTCGCCACCGGCCGGGCGTGCGAGCCGTCGACCCCGCAAAAATGCTAAGGGTCGGTGCCAGGTTAGCCCGGGTGGGAATAGGCGGGGACCCATCGTGTACTATCGTGTACACCCGTCGTACCTATGACGTGACAACTTTTCAGTTTTCATTGATGACAATGACATAATGACATGACATAATGACACGACATAATGACATAATGACATAATGACATGACATAATTACATAATTACATGACAAAAATAACATAATTAAATGACATAACATAATTAAATGACATAATGGCATAATGGCATAATGACATGGCATAACACAATGACATGACATGATGACATAATGACATAATGACATAATGACATAATGACATAATGACATAATGACATAATGACGTCACATGTGCGCGTGTGTGTGTGCGTGTGCGCGTGTGCGTGTGCGTGTGTGTGTGTGTGTGTGTGTGTGTGTGTGTGTGTGTGTGTGTGTGTGTGTGTGTGTGTGTGTGTGTGTGTGTACACGTGTTTCCGCGTATTTTGCATTATTTAGCCTCTAACCAGCGTGGTGTATCGCTCCCGTTCGGGGCGTTCTGCCAGAGACTGTACCGACCCAGGCCAGTCGGCCAGGCGGCGGTGGCGTGTCAGCGCGCCGCGCCAACCGGTAGCCCCGCCCAGCATCCCGAGTGCGTACGGCCTCTGGCAGCGCGCCGCGAATGGGATCGTCACACCACGCTGGTTAGAGGCTAAATAATGCAAAATACTCTGAAACTCATGAGAATTTATACCCTTTCCTGGACTTGGTCTCTTCTGGGCCGCTCCATGTCTTTATGGAGGACTGGGCCGGCCTTCTGAACTCGAACTTTCACATTCCAACGCAAGGTTCGCCCACATGTTTGCCAAAACACAGTTCTGTAGAGGGCGGGGGGGGGGGGGGGGATCAGGCGGCGGCCGGCGCTGCGCGGGCGGGTCGCGATGGCCGATGGTCGATCAGGCGCAGCTATTGGGGGCGATTCACTATCGCTGGTGATTGTTGCTTATATCAACAGCAGGAGGTTCAGTTATCAGTTGGAGGTTCTTCTACGGGCTGTAACGAGTTTGCACATATGCCATTTGCCAGCCTCTTTGCCCTAACGTAAGCGGTAGCATCGGTCATCGGAAAAGTTCCGAGATTTCTACAAAAATGTCATTTGCAAAAAAAGCCCTAGACAGATTTCAAAAATATTATATATCTGAGATCCTCATGAGGTATGCTTTGGAATGGCATGACTCATCTTTTGAGCCCTCCGACACCTTCCAACGAACCGGGTCATTGTGGAGATTTTAACAAAGCATTTTAGATGTTCGCAAAATTGAACATTGCATTAATGTATACATTTGAAATTTCCACCACTGCCATGTTTGTTTACTGTTTCTCGTTGCCCGCGGATGAATATTCATGATAGATAATACATTTGTGATCGATAATTATTTGACGTACAAGGTCACGTCGTGGTGGCGGCCGCTGCGCGGCCGCCCTTCGGTCTCAAATACAAGTCCTGCGCTCCGCCAGGAACGGAGGTTTAGTGAGAGCGTGATAGGGTTTAGTGGAGCACTATATTTATTAAAGGTAAATTATTTATTCTCCCAGCCGTTCATCGGCACTATCTCCATATTTGGACGATCACTCGACCTTGAATCGACCAATCACCGTCGAGCTGGGTCAGACCGGGGCAGTCAGCTGACATCAGTCGGGTAAACAATCGCAAAGTGGTGCATGGAGGCGAGATATTCGAAATATTAAAATTTGATGTAGTTGTTGTGAATGAAACTGTTTTTTACAACTTAAATGTACTAATTATGAAATTCTCTATCATTTT
The DNA here is from genome assembly GCA_036785665.1 of Chirona hameri. Lineage (NCBI taxonomy): Eukaryota > Metazoa > Arthropoda > Thecostraca > Balanomorpha > Balanidae > Chirona > Chirona hameri. The sequence continues at coordinate 24,201 of JAXIVJ010009650.1, read as the reverse complement.
ATATGCTTATTACACAGAAATATTGCGTAAAGAAGGTAGTGACCTGTAAATACACGCCACGATCCGTGTTCGATCAGCCTTATCGCTCATCGTACCTGCCACCAGATCAGACACATCGAATGATGTTCGGAACAGATGCCATCAGGGCCGCTCTAGATGTGCTATCACCTCCAAATCACATAACGTGAAATAATGAGCCCGCTCAGATATATCATCAAGCCATACGAATGGATACAAACATACAGACTGCCTTGTATAATCAAAGGGTGCCATCAAGCCGAGGGAATCAGACAAAAGACATCGCTGCCTGCAACGACATCAGACATCAACCTACCACATTGTACCGGCTGACGCGGTTAACGGAGCTGGATCTGACGGGCATCTTGGAAACGTGTCACCACCTCACAGCTAAAACACACAAACCGCACTGCCAGCGGCCAACGCACAACCAACCGCCTCCCCGTCCACGCGCTCTATGACTTGTCACTGCCCGAACAACGCCCCCGGCGCGACCCCGCTGTGACACGCCCTGACGCTCTGCGACCCGACCTGCCCGCACGTGACCCGGTGGTGAGCTAGTCAGCTGACGGCGCCCGAGGCGGGATCAGAAGCGGTCAGGCCGGCTGCGGCCGATCGGCAACACTGGCTCTGGCGTCGGACGACGCTATCCCCCCCCCCCACACACTCTCCTCTCGCTATCACGCGGCTGAGGTGTTGAAATCGCATCGGAACTACGGCGCGATGGATAGCGATCGTGGCCGATGGCCTGATCGCTCATACACTGCACCAGCCAGTGGTGTCGATACTATCTCACTATCAGTGCTATCAGACACACAAGTTGGCTATCAGAGATAGTCCGGAGTTGCGCAGGCACGCCATCACGTGCAGTGGGACGTGGAGTTCGGTCAGCGTACATTGCGCAGGAGTGGTTTCTTAATAATAGATAAGCGTGCTTATTGTCTCTGCGACCCCGCTATGACACGGCCTGACGCTCCGCGACCACCGACCGCACGTGACCCGGTGGTGAACTAGTCAGCTGACGGCGGCCGGGGCGGGGTCAGAAGCGGTCAGGCCGACTGCGTAAGTTCAAACCTCTGTAAGTTCCTTGGTTCTAACGTGGCCTCTATATAATCTGTAAAGGGACTATCCTAACTTAACATTATATTTGAGTTGAGATAGCCATTGTGATGGCTTGGCATTGAAATTAAGTATGGTAGCAGTTAAACAACCACAATGATCTAGTCAAAAAGATATTCGAGTTTGATTTTGACATCTGTAAAAAATAAGGCCCATGTGCATTTGAATAGGGCATCTAAACGGACAGCGACGCTCTCTTTACCCAACTGGTAATGATAGTCGACTTGTTTTAGGGTCAGCCTTGGAATATTTTCGTCTTTCATTTATCGATCCCCGGGTGGTTCGCAATCTAGAGACCGGGTCATTCGCTTTTTTTGCGCAATAGATGTCGAAAAAAATTGTGCCATACATTTGGCAGCACAAAGGATTTCCCAGTTGCTAAACATAATCATATGACGTCACCAACACAACTTGCCGCTTAAAGGGAATAGGTCACCTTGAAAGTTGTCTTGAAATTCAACCATAAGATGCATCTTGAGCTCAAAACTACGAATATCACTTTGGTTTGGACAACTGATGGATATATGTGGAGAAAGAAGTAAGTTTATCTTTGCATTTCACGATAAATCGTACGATAGCAGCTGGCGTTCTGGCTCCGCCCCGCTCCGCCTGACGCCGAGTACAGTCTCTGACAAGGGGCCGCCGCGCCGCCCGGGCGGCTGAGCGGATATCAACGAGGCGTCTTGATCAGTACTACGTGCCAGAGAGTGTACCTGCCTCCGGCGGCGAGCGTTCATGTCCCGATCATCATCATGGCCCGGAACAGCGGACATGAAACCGGGCCCACTAGTCCGGTGTCGAAATTATTTAACGTAGGGAGGCAATTCTTTCACCACAACCCATTTTTAGATCTGCTCTACAACTCTGCTATCTCAGTCGAAAACCCCATGTTAAAGGTGAACCCTTTAACCCTATTTGTAACAGGGGGGGGGGGGGGGGGGCGGATTCCGCCCCCCCCCTCATGTTTTTCGCAGATATCTCCAGAACCGCTGGGAGCAGGCCCATGGAATTTTGGGACTTTTCATAGAATTTAACTCCGCATTTGGAGTCAAAATTTTGAGTTCTTAACTTGAACATAGGCAGTTACAGGGCACAGTTTTGGGTGGGTTCGGAGGCGACATTTGGCGAAAATACGGAAATGCGATCTTCACGGTTTCTTCCTAACTGCATCAAGTATGAAGGAGTTACATCGGCTTACCGTGATTGCAACAAGTGCAAATTAGATGATGTTAATGAAATATCATACAAAATTGCATGGCAGAGGCGGTTTCAGGGGCTTGAAAAGGGGGGGTTTACAGGAAGTATTCAATGCTTGGCGGGAAGCCAATAGAGCAATGTAAGGGGCATTCATAGCTATCAAGATGTAAAAGATAGCTTCTGCTTCCATTATTTGCATAATTTATTACATATAGAGTTTCAGGGGCGTGTTCAGGAGCATGAAAAGGGGGGTGACTGGCATGGTGATGACGATATGCCAGCGATAACGGCGCAATATACGTTTAGCTTATAATAATATATGCACATATGAGACCAGAAAAGGGAATAAAGTCATTTTTTTGCAGAGGCGCGCTCAGGAATGGAAGAAAGGGGGTCATATTATTGTAAGGAAACTAAGAGGCATGGACGTACAATGACATAACATACTGCAGTTTTCGGATGAAACACGCACCACAGGCTACTCTACGAACGATTATAAGCTAATAGGCGAGTCCAGGTAGGGTAAAGAGGGGGGTAAGCAATGTTAATTGAAGTTGTAAGTGAAATAGTCACTGTTGACTAGTTAGTAGCATAATAGTGGATACTATACCTATCAAAAGGTCTTGCACCGCCCTAGTTTGGATCCTGGATACGCCTATGATGAAGTACAATATGCAAAAAGGAACTATCTATGATCAGTAACATATTTATAGTGCTGGGTAGCAACTTGTCTGCGGTTAATATTTTCCCCAATTTTACCCCCCTTTTTCACTAACCTGGTACCGCCTATGGCAAAAAATATGATTTATAACTGTTTTTTTATAATGTCTCAATCACATACCATTTCATTTATCAAAAAAACAACATCAAAAAATTGTTTTATTAGGCATTTACTTCACCCCCATATTGAGTGACCTGCACACGCCTATGATTTTTGAATTTTCAAACGTCACAGTCATCTATCAATTTCCGATTCAATCTCTATCGATTCCTATTATTTGTGTTAAAATCGGTCGATAAACATGAAAGCTATCTTGGATCAAAAATACCACTAAAATTTGTCGTTTTTGCCCCCCTGTTGCCCCCCTATCCAAAATGTAGATTTGTTAAATTATTTATAAATGTAGATCGTGTTGAGGGGAACCAAACACCGTTTCATTTTTGAAAATCGGACGGGTAGATCTCGAGATCTCGGGGGGGGGGGCGGAATCCGCCCCCCCCTGTTACAAATAGGGGTAGCCAGGAGCCTGTTACAAATAGGGTTAACACGCGCAGTGGAGGGTGGGGGTCACTTTTGTGTCCCCCCCATGTTTTCGTGAATATTTCCACAACGAAGCGGAGCAAGGCGGTGTTGTTGCGTGACATTAACGCCAAATCAATAGCGGATCGTTTGACGCAACAAAAATCCAAATCGGTCGATACATTTTTGAGTTATATGGATTTTTAGTCCAAGATGGCGGCCAGAATCGCGGTCGGCAAATCGATATCTTCGGAACCAACAGTCGGATCGGGATGATTCAAACGCCATTCGGTAGACAATGTCAATGTGCATCCCCGAAACAACTTTGGACACATTGCTGGTGACCTGTGATGTCACAGAGGTCAAATTCTAAAAATTGTGACATTTGGCCAGATTTGACCTTCGTGACCTCGTTTGACCTTCAAGAGGGGGGGGGGAGTGGGGGGGTGGGGGGGGGGGGGGTGGGGTGGGGGGGGGGGGTGGGGTGGGGGGGTGGGTGGGGTGGGGGGGGGGGGTGGAGTGGAGTGGAGTGGAGTGGAGTGGAGTGGGTGGAGTGGAGTGGAGTGGAGTGGAGTGGAGTGGAGTGGAGTGGAGTGGAGTGGGTGGGGTGGGGTGGGGTGGGGTGGGGTGGGGTGGGGTGGGGTGGGGTGGAGTGGGGTGGGGTGGGGTGGGGTGGGGTGGGGTGGGGTGGGGTGGGGTGGGGTGGGGTGGGGTGGGGTGGGGTGGGGGGTGGGGGGCTCTACGGAGGCTGCAGCCTTCCCCGCCGCTTCCAAGATGTGGTGGGAGCTCCATGGACGGTGACTCAGACGGCGAACAAGCTCATTGTTATTCCTTTCTCTGTCGTCCCGCGACTGTGAAAACATGTCACACTGACAATGCCGACCACGCTATTGAAAATCACGAATTGAGGTGGAAATGGTATGAAGTGGATTTTTGTTTACCTCTAGAAAAATAACTGGAATCGAGTCTTTACCTTCCGTGAATTCCAGTTGGGCATTCCAATTACAATTTAAAAAATACGAGACCATTATTTCAAGCGACATATATTTCAATGACTTCGCTGTCATGTAAAAATGGCGGTGGACTTCAAAAGCAAGTGCATTAACGCATACATCGATATCTGTGTGATGTGTCACTGGCCGACACACGGAAATCACACACAATCTCCGTTACATGCGATTCACAAATTAGTAGGCACTAGCCGCATACAAGTGAGGCAAAAACCGGGTCAATTAACATCCTCGCGGGTCAATAGCGATGTACTGATTGTATCGTGAATATTGTATGGTGATAGACCTATCAGAATAATCGATTAGCCATGTTTTTGCAACATTTCGTCTTGTACCATTCGATTTCCCTCGTAAAATGTTCAGCTAGGTATACATAATTTACCTCGCAGTGTCTCCTTTGTATATCCATCCCATTTATGCATGGGGTGTGGCAAATGAAGCTCTGGATGCATTATGGAAAAGTAAAATGGGTGGTAGTTTCATGGTGCATGCACTTTCACAATGCACATTATTGCTAGTCCTGGTGTCAATCTACACAAACGCCATCATACACATGCAGCACGCACATAATAATCCAACATCGTACAATCTTGAAGTGCGGCTCCGTCCTAGCGGATGCGAGGCTTTTCAGTTGCCAATATCACATAATATGGAATAGGAGAGCAGTACACGCAAAAACATACACGCGCGAACATAATCATTCAGGGCATACGATTCGATCATTCTCGGTTGGATCCGAGCATATCAGCCAGATCGGCTTTGAAACGTGACATCCGCATGGTGTCCTGCATAGCTGTAGGCAGATTGTTGTACGTTCCGGTGGCACTGAGGGGTGCACCTGGCACAGGCAGAGGGTACTCCGTGGTGCAGCCCTCTGCTATTCCCGACGAACCACGCCTTCCAGAGCGCTGCAATTTGGCACACTGGTGCATCAACACGCAACGTGGCTGTTTCAAATGGTTTAAACCGAATCGGGGTCAAGACTTGCACGTGCACGGGGTGCCCCCCCCCCCCCCTCCCTCCGCCATTGCGGCAGAACCACGCATTCCAGAGCACTGCTGTTTGGTATCTTAGTGCATCCGCACTAACCATGACGATTGACGTTGTTTCTGGCCGAATCGGGGTCAAGACCTGCACGGGCACCACGGCGTGCCTTCTATAGGTAGCCCCTCTGCCATTGTGACCGAACGACTCCTTCGAGAACGCTGCAGTTTGGTAGACTGGTGCATTGGCAGACACGTGCAAAACAGGTCCCTGCATTACAATGCCCTCGGACCTTTCGACTATTTCACTAGTCATTGTCTTATGATTGGGGCTTGCAGAAGGTCATAGGCTTACCTGGGATCCCGCGACCCGTTTGCGTGATTTCGACAAAGTTTGACAGTAAATGAAGAACGTCACGATATAATTCCATTGTTTATCTAGCAACTAGTCCTTCAACTGGTTCGCCCATAGCCATCGTTATATAAGGGGCATCTTTATATAACAGCCCCAACTGGCTGAATGGCATCATGTATGTTTATTTGAGAATGTTCACGTCGCATTTCAATTAAGTAGAAATAAAATGGGTCAATCCATGTCGGTCTGATTCCATTCAAAACCGTCTTTCTCGCTGGTCGTTGTATGAATACGGGTCGAAAAGAAACCCATTACTTTCCGATAAAGCTTATACAATTCAGTCTAATGTGCATAAGATCCTATAAATATAAAATAAATTAAAGTAGGCGTTATTTCAATAGGGATGCTTAGATGCTTAAATTGGATGCTTTCACAGCTCAGGATGACTTTGGTATGTAGCAGCATGGTTATGTCACTGTGCGGTTGAGCTTACTTGTTCCTTAATCATTATGGAAAAGACATTACGAATATTAAAAATCAATATAAATGCTTGTCAATTTGAATCCAACCTAAATGCATTACATTGCCAACATTTCTAAGCCAATCCAATCGAATTCCAATTGATTGAACTGGCTCGCGAATTCAATGGACCAATCGAATCCGTTCCATCCCCACTGATCCATCTCACGCAAACAAGTCACTGACCACTATTTGCAGTGTTGGGATTATGGAACGCATCAGCGAGCGTTCGCATACTCTGACGTCATGCTCTGACGTCATGCGGCTGGTGCGCCTCAAAAGCGGACTATACTACTATCAGACGACCAATGGACCTGTGGCCTCGCATGGACCTCGCATTTCCGGACAAAAACAAAACATGTCATTAGTAACTGGAAGAGGGCGCAGAGAAGCCTGTGATCCATACACTTGATCAGCCCGCAGATTATCCGTTTGACGGAAGCCAGAGAACGTCGACTGTGCAGGTCCCTTTTTATCGTCCCGACTGCCGATACCCGATCCTCCGGCACGTTTTTGTTAACCCGGGCCTGGTGACCGCGGGCCTCCGGGTATATGTCGCGGCCAACGAATGGAGGCCGCCTTGGAGACTTGACCTTCCCCGCAGTTTCGTCCTGTGGTTGAAGGCACTGCAATCTCATAGACGGCCGCCCAGTCGGCGTGCTATTTTGTCTCACTGTATCCCTTCTTTCCCCATTACCATCGCTTTGCAAGGGCGTGCTCACTGCTCGGGCCAAAACGGCGTTGTTCTAGTTATCTAACAAGGCCTACCATACGCGCTGATTTGTAAGAGGTCCGTTCAGGCAGTCCGTTACAGTGCTGCGCTACGCCCGGGGTTTGGTACATCGCTGCGGTACTGCGGTACTTTGGTACAGCGCTGCGGTACTGCGGTACTGCGGTACAGCGCTGCGGTACTGCGGTACTGCGGTACAGCGCTGCGGCACTGCGGTACTGCGGTACAGCGCTGCGGTACTGCGGTACTTTGGTACAGCGCTGCGGTACTGCGGTACTGCGGTACAGCGCTGCGGTACTGCGGTACTTTGGTACAGCGCTGCGGTATTGCGGTACTGCGGTACAGCGCTGCGGTACTGCGGTACTGCGGTACTGCGGTACAGCGCTGCGGTACTGTGCCGTCGTACTGAACTGACTCCCAGAGTCGCTGGCTGGCCTATCTCAGTGTCATAGATGTCGCGAAGGCTTAAATGACAGCCGAGGTGGCAAGTGTTACAGACGGTGTTTAGTGAGGTAGTCCGGAAGATGGCACCTTACGAGGCTGTTCATAGCCGAACTGGACCCTACGAGTCTGTTGGCAGCCGGGCCGGACAACAATAACATGTTGGTAGCTGGACCGGACCTTGCGAGTCTGTTGACCGGACTTAACGAGTCTGCTGGGAGCTGAACCGGCATCATGAGCTTGCTGGTAACTGGTCGTTGACAGTTATTAAACTGTGTCAGAAATTCCAGTCTCGTTGTTTAGTGAGCTTACCTACATAGCAGAAACTAACCAATTCGTGCAAATGGTCAATATATTGACACCTAAGCATATCGCCATAAAATACGTTTGGACTGTTTGGAAATCTAATCGGATACAACGCATATAAGGCTTAATATGATCAACATAAAATTGGTCACGCGACCATTGGTTACTTGCCAGACAGAATAAAAAGCCAAAAACCATGTCACTTAAAAACTTTATATTTCTATGTCAGGACAATATTGGATTGACGACGTTTAATTTTGCCATAAAAAGAAAGGAAAATAGCCTTGCTCACCATTGCCAGTATTTGTACACATCATATAACTTTTTGTGCTCCGGTACATATAAACAAATAATATGAATCAAAGAGCTCGATCGTACCAGGTAATACAACATAAGTCCAGGCGAATTTCACCACGACGTCTATAGCAAAATAATGCGCTTGGCTTATCGTACTTGCAATCAAGGGCGTCGCCGTACGGGGACGGGGGGGGGGGGGGGGGGGCACGGTCCCCCCAGTCGTCAGGCTGGGTGGATTATCCCCCCCCCACAGTCTTGGATACATAAATCCATACTTTGTTGGGAAATATTGCAGGTTTCTATATCATAAAAGCATTTGGAAAAAGTATCAGTGCAATGGAAGAATGGAAGGGATCAGGACGATATTTTTTTCTTTTCTTGAGGGAAGTTGACAGGAATTTAAATGGAATTTCAGTAGCAGAAAAACGGGCATATTATGGCGACAATGGACCCTATTTGTTGTTTAGTCACACTTTGTGCTTGCTGAAAGAACACACCGGCGGATAATTTTACGGGATTAAGTTTTTGTGTGCAAATTTTCAGTCACTTCGACCGAATAGCTGCAAAGAAATAAACTTCTGAAAACCATGGCTAAGGTCGGGCCGCTCATACTTAGATTGTATCCCCTAGTTGACGGAAGACCTCGCTACGCTCGGTAATCAAACTGTTTTTGCCGGGTCCTGACCTAGGAAATATATCCGTTCACAAGCTACGGACTAAATATATAAAATAAAATATGCAAGCAATTTCGTTCAAATTCTGCCCAAATGCGTACAAAGTTTGCAAACCTAGGTAGTTTTCGGATAACTACTTCATCCAGTACTCCAAGTACATGAGCTTCTTCATCCGCATCTGTTTTGGCCAGCCGACCACAAATGACTACCCCGCACAACGAGCGGGCGGCAGTCATCGGTTCCGGGGCGATCCGTCCTCCTGGTACAGTTACGGGTACCCCCGGTTGGCCAGCATGCACAACAGTAAGATGCGCTGAGCTTATGAAGAAGATAGAAAAAAACACGCCAGTGACGTTGCCTTGTACCGCACCACCGACCTCCTAAATATCTATCAAACCCCTGACCCTGACCCCCATGACCACCGAGCCAGTGTCTCCCGAAACAAAAAGCCAGTCCAGTGGCAGCCGGGTGGCGCATATAAGTTCTGATATTCACAGCATATTAATAATAATTCGAATTGCAGTCTATTGTGATCATGGATCGACACGAAATTTGCCTACGATAGTGCGACTCTACATCCCCACTAACATGCCAAATTTCGCGGTTTTGACTGTAAGGTGCGCGTAGTTATTAAGCAATCGGATGACATCAGGCGGACAGGTGGCTGCCACTTCTCATAATTAGTATGAAATAGCTTTTTATGTAACACGAATAACTAGGATATGTATCTCAAACAGCGATGAGCGAATCGCCTGTCAGTGCCTATCGAATATAGAGTAGTTTGAACAATATACCATGAATATTTCTGAAGAAGTTATTGTTTTTCATCTATCACCTATTATTGTTTTAAATATACAAAAATAAGCTGGTAGTTCCAACTAAAAAATGCGTTCCTGAGTAAAAATTATAAGGTAAAAACGTATTTTCGGCGACGCCCCTGCTAGTAATACATCGTTTGTCGTAGCTAAACGGTCGCTTTTATTGGTATGGCCACGTTTCATAGAAGGCGGCTTCCTTAGATGGGACAGACCCTGAATGAGAGCGACAAATATACGAGAGAGTGCTTCTGTTCGCATGGTCAGGCAGATACACGCACATTTTGATGGAGGTCCTTGGTGTGAACGCCCCTGACTGGAGGTGCTACAATGACACCGCTGCTGGCAAACGTGAGCTACACGAATTAGGAAAACACGGGTCATCAGAACTCATTTAGCTACCTGCAAATGGCTTGACAACGTGATATCTTTGATAAATACTTGTATCACTTATAATTAGGCTCAGAACTCAGAAGCAAATGCTTTGATATAGAAGTACAAAATGTTCCTATCGGTCACACTATACTGTGAACAGAGGACCGCTTGGGACCCTAATTTTTGGCAACAACTTTTGCAGGCACCAACTGCACCATGAACGAATTTCTATACTGTGGACAGCAGACCGCTTGGGACCCTAATTTTTGGCAGCAACTTTTGAAGGCATCAACTGCACCATGAACGAATTTTTCGCAAAGGACGTTACGCACCCTGCAACAATTATTAAGGGTTTTGAATGTCAAATGGAAATTTAGGGTACCTATGTTAAAACTCGCGCAGGGAATTCAGTCTGTGGGTGGAGGCTACCGTGCAAGGGTGGAGCTATGCTCTGACGTCAGAGCGTAGCTCCGCCGTGGCTGACTTTCGAGCCGGCGCTGCCCGACCCGTGACCGGTCAGTTGCGAGTGGTGGACGGAGCCAAGGGCGGGACTACAGAGCGACCGCGCTTATCAGAGCCTCTTATCGCCTCTATCCGAGCTCGAAACGTCTTGAACATTACGAGTGAATGGAAAATGCCTCAAAGGTTCTTTTTCCTATTGCAAAACACAATTATAAATAATAGTGTTGCTTCGAATAGGTTTAAAACAACCTTCGGATATTTTCGTTTGACATTAACCAACCTTAACCAGTAAGGCGCCGTAGTTGGAGATGAACGAGCGGGCGCGAAGGAAATGTATGGAGAATTTCAACTTGATCGGGCAAGTAGTTTCTGAGATACAAAAAAGGTGCGCACGTGCGCATGTGCAGAGGCACCCACCTTTGACTCGTGTGAAAGTGGGGGCTGAGAGGTCCCTAACCACACGCCAAATTTGAACACAATCAGCTCGGACGTTTCAGATATATATAACAGGGGTGTGCACTTGTGCACGTGCAAAGCCACCCCACCCCTGACTTGTGGAAAGGCGGCGGCTGAGAGGTGCCTAACCATGTACCAAATTCGAACACAATCGGCTCAGCCGTTCCTGAGATACAGAATAGGGGTGTGCACGTGTGCACGTTTAGAGGCACCCTGACTTGTGGGAAACTGGCGGATGAGAGGTCCCAAACCACACACCAAATTTGAACACAATCGGCACAGCCGTTCCTGAGATATAGAAGAGGGGTGTGCACGTGCGCACGTGCAGAGGCACCCCACCCCTGACTTGTGGAAAATTGGCGGCTGAGGGGCCCCTAACCACACACCAAATTTGAACACAATCGGCACAGCAATGCAGAGTTTTTGCGAGAAAACACTTTTCAACACCCCTCACGCGGCACGCGCCACGCGCAGCGGTAGTCACCCACATGAGTCAGCACCGGTCGCAAACAGGGTAGGTTAGATGGGGCTGCTAAGCATAGAAGTCCGCTTGTCAATCGGACGTGGGGTTGCAGAGATAGAAGCTTCTCAAAAGCGTCGCCACGGGCCGGGCCGGGTCGGGCCGCTCATATTCAGATTTTTCCCATATACCACGGAAGGACGAGCGCGAGCGCATAACAAACGACGCATGGTCTGAAACGTCGATCGCGAGAAATTCGTTTATAAATATAAACAATGCGTTTTCCATCCCCGTGCGTTTAACCTGTCAACTCCCCCCCCCCTTTCCCAGGTCAATACGTAGCTATCGGTTGAAGTTAGTTTAAATCTGCCGACTTCGAGCGTGACATTGGGTAATGGTGGCATACATTAGCGGCTCCCCTCTATACAACCCGTAATTGGCAGGGTCCTAGGATTGCTCTGGAGCTGGAGGGCGGAGTGGAAAATTATGGATAGTAATACGCATAAAGAGTGGAAAATTCAACCAAAAAACATCTGCACTAGACTTTATCACTCAATTACCCGCTCACCAAAATTAGTTATTACCTATGCCAATTATTACCTGTCCCCCCCACAGGCTATCCCTATCATGTCCCTATCATTACATTCATAAATCAGTATCGGGTTTCCAATTATCCAATACATTTTACAATAAGGAGTGGAAATTTAACAGTAAACTCGGGAAAAAGAGCGGGAAAATAGTATCCATAGGATGTCGTTTTCCACCCAAATTTCCAAATGCTAGGACATTGGTAATTGGACAGCGCACAGTGGGGCATTTTGCCGATTAGCCGGGATTAATTCATGACTGCCACGCCGCCAACCGCAGTGCAACCAGCTGAGGCGTACCAACTGAACCAGCTGCGGCGCACATTTTGCGCACATTTTGACAGCAAAAACAGTTTAAGGTCAGGTCAGGTCACAGAGTAATGACGTCCTAATGCAAGGTCTGCACGGTAGTCTGAGCGCCGTAAGGTGTTTCCGCGCTGCAGCCGTTTTATTTGCGTCAGTTTGGACTCAGGATGGGCATGATAGTGAGATTCGGCTGTTGATGGCCAGTCATGAGAATCATCAGGTCACCGGCCAAGGTCATTTCAGATCACTGAGGAGCATTTTATGTTGCTTAACGTTTTGCTTTGTTCGTCGATTTGTATGGTCCTGACGTGCCGTAATTAACATATGAGGCCTACAAAAAACATTCGAAGACATTGCAATTTTCATCAAAAGACGGCACTCTCAAATTTCCAGATTTTTCCATTTACAATTTTCGAAATTTCCTAATTTCAAATTTCCAGCAAATTGGCTGTAGCAATCAAATGGGCGAGTAGGGGCGCAGTTTCCGGGTTGGGACAACATCAGAACATTCTGGTGACTACACTGGTATGTATCTCGAAGCGTCACTCGCCGTCAAACTTTATATAAACTTACATTTACATGTTAGGGCTGATCCTCATTTTAAAGCAGATCTCAATGTACGCAAGACTCAGGTGATTTTGCTTGGTTCGTTAAGATTTGCAATTCAATTAAATAAAGTAAAAAGTGTAAAAAACGGTTTTGTTAAAATTGGTCAAGGAAAATGAACGTACAACCAGCCAAATGTTGTGCATGCATTTCGCCTGAAACGGGTGAAACGCTTCCGTCCACAAACTTCAGTTTCGGTCGCGTTTTTCATATGTTAACAAAGGTTAACGGGAAAAACCAATGCCAGATTCGAAAAATTCAGAGAATTTCGATTCCGGGCAGTGTAGGTTGAAGGGAAAATGGGAACCTTCATTTCTTTGAATCCGGCAGGCTGCAGGGCGAAAGGCCCCACCGTGCAGCGTATAGTTTAGCGTCTGGCCGCTTCACATACTGCAATTGGACATCAAATAAATTGGTGGCCAACTGCCATATAGATGGCGGTTTTACACTGTCTCATAGTCCAGCAGACAACAGCGCCCAACCACTTTCCATGACTGCACAATCCACATTGCACACCACTGCCGGTGTACCTGAGTGCGCCAGATTATTGCGCACCATTGCTGTGGTGCTAGAGTGAGAGGTGTGCATGGACTGCCCGAAGCGTTGGGACCCTGAGTCTGTCTGTCCGCCCGTGGGCCGCCGCTGTGGGCAACCATGTGTTCGACTGCTTGCGGCCCGTAGACATAGATAACTTTTACTATCCAAATGTAGGTTTCAGCCAATAAATACCGAAGCTCCAACGTCCTGAGGACCGACAAAATGTATAGTAACTTTGTCTAGGTTTCCAATCGGCAATAGGTATACCCGTTCTCAGGATGACACATTGTCATTTGGTGTTTGAGTCTTGGAAACGGGATGGTAAATTGCGCATACCAGCACACCAGGACAAAAACGGCATTCACGATCGCAAAAACCGTATCCACAGGGCAGCCCAGGCCAGAGCTGCACGTGACAGAGCGTGTGTGGCTGTCCCCGTGACCCGCCCGTCTCGACTGGCCCCTACACGGCCACCTACCAGCCCAGGCCAGAGCTCCACGTGACAGAGCGTGTGTGGCTGTCCCCGTGACCCGCCCGCCTCGACTGGCCCCTACACGGCCACCTACCAGCCCAGGCCAGAGCTCCACGTGACAGAGCGTGTGTGGCTGTCCCCGTGACCCGCCCGCCTCGACTGGTCCCTACACGGCCACCTACCAGCCCAGGCCAGAGCTCCACGTGACAGAGCGTGTGTGGCTGTCCCCGTGACCCGCCCGCCTCGACTGGCCCCTACACGGCCACCTACCAGCCCAGGCCAGAGCTCCACGTGACAGAGCGTGTGTGGCTGTCCCCGTGTGACCCGCCCGCCTCGACTGGTCCCTACACGGCCACCTACCAGCCCAGGCCAGAGCTCCACGTGACAGAGCGTGTGTGGCTGTCCCCGTGTGACCCGCCCGCCTCGACTGGTCCCTACACGGCCACCTACCAGCCCAGGCCAGAGCTCCACGTGACAGAGCGTGTGTGGCTGTCCCCGTGTGACCCGCCCGCCTCGACTGGTCCCTACACGGCCACCTACCAGCCCAGGCCAGAGCTCCACGTGACAGAGCGTGTGTGGCTGTCCCAGTGACCCGCCCGCCTCGACTGGCCCCTACACGGCCACCTACCACGTGACTGGGAAGTATGTCTGACCCGCCTCCACTGACGCAACACACTGGCCAGTACCTCACACCAGCCCTGGCCGAGCTCATTCCACTCAGGCACTCACCTCGTTATCTCCTACATCGGTGAGTCGCCGGTGTCGCGCCCGCTCCTGTTCCTCGATCACCTGCTCCGCTTTCTCGACCTGGGCGTCCTCGTCGTTAGCGGGTAGCGGCCCCGGAGTCGGCGCTCCCGGAGTGGGAGACCCGGACACAGGAACCAGTCCGGGCAGCAGCGGCGTTCCGGGCTTCGGTAGCTGACCGCTGGTAGCGGCAGCGGTGGGATCGGGGGCAGGCTCGGCGTGCACGCTTCCCTCCTGGTTGCTGGTGGAATCCATGACGCCGTCCCCCGCCGTCTGAGCGCGCTCACTGATGCCGCCGTCTCCGCCGCCGCCGCTGCTGGCCGGTGCTGGTTCTCCGGCCGGCCGCTGGGCGGCGCTGGTGTCGGCCCTGCAATTGGCCCGCTCGGCCATGGCCAGCTCGTGCTGGATGCTGAGCTCGGGCGGGATTGGAGTGCAGCGCGGCTCCTCGCTGGTGGACAGCGAGTCTTCTCTGAACGAGATCTCGCTGCGCGGAGGTGGTTCCAGTCGAGATCCGCGATCGGACTCGGTCGCGCCCCCTGGCGGCGAGGGAGGGGGAGGAGGCAGCTCCGCCTCCGGCTCCACCAGCTCCGGCGCCGCCGTCGACGGAGACGCCGAGGGTGATGGCGGCGGTGACGCTGCGTTCTGTTGACCGAAACCCTTCTTTTCCGTGCGCATGCGCCGTAACGTGTTGCGCGCCTGCCTCCGCAGTGATTCGTCGATTCCCTGCATTCGTTCCTTGCTCTTGCGTACACTCTTGCGCAGATTTTCCACGCTCAGGAACTTGCGAAGCGGCTTCTTCTTACGCTTATGCTTTCGATCGTCGACTGGCTCATCGGCATCGATCACTCGCGTCTCTTCTCCAATGATGGTGATCGGTGGCCGAACTCTGGGCAGGGTAGCCGCCCCCGCCTCCGCCTCCGCCGCCGCCGCCTCCCCGTCAGGGCCCAGGTAAACACTGTAGTGGAGCCGCGTGAGCGAGTAGGTCCGCGTGCGGGGTCTGGCGCCGCCGCTGCCGCCGCCGCCGGGGGCGGCTGGGCCGGCCGGGTCCGGACGGTGGTCCAGCTCCGCGACGTCCGTCTCGCTGCCGCTGCGGCCGGTCTCCACCAGCAGCTGACTGGAGCTGCCGGCCAGCGGCGCCTCACCCCGCCTCCGGCTCCGCTCGGGGGAGGGGCTTCTGGCGCCCCACCAGCGGCGCCGCCTGGCCGAGCCGCCCAACATGGCTTCAGGTTCCAGTTACACCGCGGCGGAGCCAGCGGCGCCGTTCCGACCCCAGCCCGGCGCGGCCCCGGCCGCAGCTGCGTTCACCGTCCTCGCAGCTCCGCACCCCACGGGCTGCAGCAGAACGGCCGCGGTTACTCGCTGCAAACCCTGCAGCTCCCATGTCATGGCGCTGTAAGCTACTTTAGATGCCCCTAATAGCTGTAATTTTGAGTATATTTATTGTATTAATGTATTAACATTCGCACAGCCACATGCCTGACTGCTCCACTTAAGGCCGCATTCAAATAACATGATTCTCATCCCTACCAGTGGTTCATTATGCAATTAATTATGCCAAAGTGCTAACAGCAATCAAGCAGATTACATTGGAAGGTACTAGGTATTAATGAATACACGCAGACACACGATTTTCATTTTCTACTTTCGAAATATATATCCACAATGTGACCCTAAATTACTGATATAAAGCGTTGAAAATTACGATTAGAGGCAGGAAGAGACAGGTTTAAAAAAACAAAAAACAGTTATCATGTAGAGTTATGATACAAATGTTAACCGTTCTGTTCACAGTTAACTGTTCTGTTGTGTTCTATTCAAGAGACTTATCGACATCTCCTCACAGCTACGCACTCAAACTAAATGTAAGAATGACTGGGTTATGATTGGATCAGATCGGAATATAAATACGTATTCAACAGACTCTTCCAATCCATTTCAAACACACTTCTTGGTGTAATCTTCAGGAGACAAAAGTGTATTAATAGCTGTTTTCACGAAGGATTATTGCGCTGAAAAGATTAGGAAAAGTTTCTGAAAAATTTAAAAAGTTTTGGTATAAAAATCTTAGTAGCCGTTTTCACGAACGATTATTGCGCTGATAGATTCTGAAAAGTTTCTGAAAAGTTTTAACAAGTTTTGGTATAGAAGTCTTACTTAGTTCGACGATCCATTCCTTAACTGCACAACTTTTACATGCGATTTTTGGCTTGCAATATCCCTCAGAATTTTGTAATATGTTGGTAAGAATAGAATATGTTGACAGAATTGCGGTTTGGCGGTAATAAGCAAGTAAGTATTGATAAGTCTCCACCGACTGAAACTTGTCAAACTTCAAAACATAATTCATAAACTGTCTGTGGCGTGTGACGCAATTGGACGCAATGGACTCGTCCAATCCGGCCCGATCCGGCGGCCGGCCTGTGTGGCTTGGCTTTGTCTATTGTGCGTGCGGCACGCGGGTCGGAAGCGGCGGCGAATCTAGGCTGGCACATCACTGCGCATGCGCAGACAGACCTGTGATCCATGACGCTGCCAGATTTAGTTACTGGTATGACGGTATGCTAAACTGAACGAATGGACTCTAGACGCATATGTTCTTTATAAACGGCCAATTTTGTATCATAAACTTGTTATGAGCTCAATATAGGTTTCCATAACTATTGAATAGTGATAATATCGCCTAAATCAATAATTTATTTCTTTGAATGTGTAATATACTAAGACTTTTATACCAAAACTTCTCAGAAACTTTTCAATGAATGAATTAATTAGTGAATTAATTAATTAATTAGTTAATTAATGAATAAATAAATAAATAAATAAATAAATAAATAAATAAATAAATAAATAAATAAATAAATAAATAAATAAATAAATAAATAAATAAATTAAGGAATGAATGCAATTAATGAATGAATGAATTAATTAATCAACTCATTAATTAATTAATATATTAATTAATTAATTAAATAAATAATTAATGAATTAATGAATTAAAGAATGGATGTCTCAGTCATTCATGAACACAAAATATTACAGTCAAAACAAAACAAATCAAAACATTTATGGACGTTTTGTCTAGCCTCTAGGTGTAATGTTGTTTGCTTATACATATCGTCTGGCATGCAATAGCCTAACAAGTAAGCCTCATGAAATCACCGAAGGTCAGTTAATGAGGATACTTCTTGATATAACATTTATTGAGAATACATAGAAATATAGACGTTGCACAGACTTAATCCTTTAGATTGTGCGTATAACAACTGTACAACGACATAGCTAATTGTCTAACTATTTCACTAACCAACTCGCAGTATGGAGGAGGAGGAGGTAGTATGCAGTATGCATAGGGATAGTTAATAGTATAGCAAAAACCGAAAAAGTGTGGTAATTAGCACAACAGATTGATATTCAGGCGTAGCCAGAATAAATGTAATCTAATTCACTAATTTTCTAGCCGTACGTCTATCTGTCTGTGTCCGTGTGCCCTCATTTCTTTAGCCACACGCACAGCACAGTCGGCAGCACCGATGACTGTGAAATTCGCACACACCACAGCTGTAAGCTTTGTGACGATCCATGGCAAAAATATAGTCGATCCGATGCCGGTGTCGGTCACAGCACGCGTCAGAAGGGGGCATGTTTTCCTTCTCTCGCAATGATAAATCCGATCCAAATAGCCGTCGCTCGAAAAAGCTTTTAGCATTAGCTTGATGCTATTGGTTCCAGGGACCTCAGCTGAGCGGAGCCGCTAAATAAATACAACGCTGTAGTACCTGTTTTGGTCGGCGTAAGTTAACGGCACCACCGACGCCAACGGCGTCGCCTCTTCGCGCAGCGAAGCAAGCGGAGACCGCTTGTAAATACCTAACGCGCTATTTGTGTACAGACATATGACGTCACGACAACTTTCCATCCATGTTCTGTTGCACCGAGAGATAAATCGTCCCATGGCCTTCCACGACATTCCCCAGTCTCTATATTAGTGTCAGCTTCGATACGTGAAAGCTCACAGTTGTCTGCTCGTCTCTCGTACACTCCTAGAAAGTACTTGAAGTACTTGAAGTATTTACTTGAACTTGAAGTACTTGAAGTATTTTCAATAAAACCAGGTTTAAATATTTTTCGCTTCTCCCATGCACTATATGTAGTTCCGTGACATATGTACCATAAAGTAAAACGTGCTGAGTGTCGTCCTTTCTCTTGATTATTGGTCTCTCTCAGTCTCGCTTCGGGGCAGATGAAGTACCAGCTTATGTATTCATATCCAGACAATTATGACATACGACGCGGGAAAGCTAACACATTGGTGGACGCGTTCGTCATGAGAGACTTCCAATTAGGTGTGTATAAGTTCATCTCGTAGCCAAAGGTGCTGAGGAAGTACCTAATGACGAAACGCGTCCACCAATGTGTTAATTTTCCCATGTCGTATGTCAAACTTATGTAGATTTCAACATATTTACCATATTATTTGGCCAAACATCCAACTGACAGGACAGTGGCCCATGACTAGAAGTTCGCAAGCCGTTCTCAGTAAATATGCAATGTAATCTAATTTAGGCTTGTATCAACACATTTAGCTTCCGTAAAAACGGGTGAAACTGGCGAAATCATAGCTTCCTTGAACGTCGTCCGGGGAGCGATTCCCGTCGTTTTTGTAGCAGCTGGGTGGGTTCCTGACCGGTTTGGCGTCCGTGACTTAAAGACATAAAAGACATAAAAGAAAAGTGCAACAAAGAGCCTCTTGGGCCCATCCGAGGTTGCACCCCCCCCCCCCCCCTCCACCAGTCTCGCCCCTTCAAATCACCTTACTCTACCTGCATAAAAGAAGGCTAATCCCACGAGTATTTATGAACTAATCCCTTCTCTGTAAAGTATTTATCTAATCTAATTTTGAAGGAAGCAAGTGTCACTGCATCAGCGACATCCCCTGGTAGCATATTCCAATGTCCTACAACCCTTCTACTGAAAAATGACTGTCGTAGCCTAGTCCTACTTTGTTTCATAATGAGTTTATGCTGATGACCTCTACCTCGATTTTCCCTATTGAACTCAAACATACCCTTTAAATATCCAGAATGCTGACTATTTACAAATTTGAAGACTTCAATTAGATCTCCTCTTAGCCTTCTATATCTAAGTGAAAACATACCCAATTTCCTTAATCTATCTTCATAAGGTAAACTACCAAGACAATTAATCATTTTTGTTGCCCTTTTTTGAACTCTTTCTAACAACCAGCAATCTTTCTCATATGTTGGAGACCAGGCTTGTACACAATACTCCAAATGTGGTCTAACGTATGCACAATACAGTTTTGTTATTACCTTTTCACTCTTGTAGGAAACATTTCTGTTAATGGCCCCTAGCATTCTAAGTGCCTTTTTCCTAGCTTCTACAACCTGGTCTGACGCTGATAGTCTATTGTTTACCACGACACCTAAATCTCTTTCCTTTTCAATCTGCTCCATTTTCTGCCCACCCATTTCATACCTATGTTTACTGCTAACCCGTCCAGCGTGCATAATCTTACATTTACTCAAATTGAATTTCATCTGCCATGCTTCAGACCACTCAACTAGCTTGTCCAGATCTGATTGAAAAACATCCTGATCATGTTTTCCTCTAATAATCCTGACAACTTTTAGATCGTCTGCAAATTTCAAGACTTTGCTGTCTATACTGTTCTCAATTGCATTCACAAATATTATAAAAAGCAATGGGCCCAGGACTGAGCCCTGTGGAACCCCACTGAGAACCTCCTTCCATTGTGATTGGCACCCATTCAATATAACCCTTTGCTGGCGTCCTGAAAGCCACGTTTCTATCCAATCCAGAATCTTGCCCCTGATCCCATGAATTTTAAGTTGCAACCCCAGTCTTGTATGGGGGACTTTGTCAAATGCTTTACTGAAATCAAGAAAAGCTACATCTAGCTGTTTACCCTGATCAACGCTATCTGTTGCAACATCCAAAAACTCCAGAAGATTAGTTAAACAAGAACGGCCCTTCCTAAAGCCATGCTGTGTATCTTTGATGAGTTCATTTTGCTCCAAGAATTCAACAATCTTATCTTTGATGATTGATTCAAGCACCTTGCAGACTAATGAGGTCAGACTAACTGGTCTATAGTTTTCCTCTTTACTTCTATCTCCCTTTTTATGAATAGGAACAACATTTGCTCTTTTCCAATCAAGTGGAATTTTACTATCTGCAAGTGATTTAGAAAATATTATGGCTAATGGAACCGACAACTCCCTTTCAGATTCTCTTAAAAGTCTAGCATGGATTTCATCAGGTCCTTCTGCCTTGTTAGGCCTTACTTTCTTTAGATATTCTAGAACAAGTTCACTACTTATGCCACCTAGCTCTCCTATAGTCTCCTCTGTCTCTAGCTCAGGCTGAAGTGCTGCAATACTACTCTGGTCCTCGATAGTAAAGACAGATTGAAACTGATCATTAAGCACTTCAACCATTTCACTGTCCTTGCTAACTAACACATCATCTACCTTAAATGGACCTATATTTTTGGAAACTGTACTTAACTTATAAAAACTGAAGAACTTCTTACTATCTGCATTACAATGTCTAGCTAAATCAAGTTCCTTTGCCCTTTTAGCTGCTCTGACCTTTTTCTTAACTGAATTTCTTGCATTCTGGTAGGCCTTCTGATTTATATCTAGTGAAGATCCCTTCAAAATGCCAAATGCACTTCTTTTAGCTTGTATAGCACTCCTTACTTCTGGGGTAAGCCAAACTGGATTGCCCTTGGTTCTGTTACGTTTGTGCCTGAGGGGTATATGCCGATTTTGAATTTGGCTTAATCTAGCTTTGAAAACATTCCAGGCCTCACATGCATCTAAACCTGCCAACTCAACGTTCCATTTTATCTGTGCGAGGTCATTTCTAATACCATCAAAATCAGCCCGGCTGAAGTTTGGAACCATAATAAGGTTATCTTTGGGCCTCATTTCTGATGAGATATTGAATTTAACCATATTGTGATCACTGGTTCCTAGACCTGCACAAATACTTATGTCACTAACTAGATCACTGTTGTCTGAGAATACAAGGTCTAGAATGGAGCAATGTCTGGTTGGCTCTGTTACAAACTGATGCATGAAAAGCTCCTCTTCAAAGATTTGCCTATACAACCTACACTCATTTGTTTCCTCTGCTATACTTTCGTATCCTCTTAAGTTAAAATCTCCCATAATAAGACACTGAGCCCGAAAGTTCCTACGTATTTCCTCACAAATATCTTGGTCTGTTTCAGCTTGGGAGTTCCTTGGAAGATTCCCTGGTCTGTAAAATGCACCTATCCTCAACCTTCCTCTGTTTCCTGTACCAATTTTAATGTCAAGCCAGATTGATTCTACTTCTTTTACTTTACTAGAATCATCAACTCTAGTAGTGCAGTACAAGCTATTTACATATACAAACACTCCTCCTCCCTGCCGTGATTCTCTGCAGTATGAGAACATGTTATACCCTTGTAACTCGAAATCCTGTAGCCTATCCCTATTATACCCCTCACTAACCCATGTCTCGGTTACACAAATGATATCAGGCTTTTCAAGGGCAACATAACACTCAAACTCATCAAATTTAGACCTAATACTTTGGGCATTCAGCAACACACATGTGATCTTATACTTTGAGCTGACTCTACTAATTCTGAGGGAATTATGATCTACTGTCCTATTCTGACATGAACTTCTACCAATGCTTACTTCTTGATGCCCTAGTACTAGCGTCCCTGAACCCCCCCTCCTACCTAGTTTCCCTGAATGACACTTCTGTAGGCATCTCCCAAAGCCCTTGCCCCCTCATCCGATAAGTGAAGCCCATCCTTCATATAGTACCTATGCCACTCATAGAACTGATCCCATAAGTCTACATAACTAAGCCCCATAGCTGAACATAAGTTCTGAACTGAGCTGTTCACAGACAGAGCTCTCGAGTACCACTCCTCACTGGCTCCACAGCGAGGGAGGATGCCAGTCACAATGACTGGTTTCCTGGACTCCTTCAACCTCTGCAGCAGGCTCCGGTACTCCGCTACTATTCTCACACTCTGTCTAGGTCCTATGTTGTTCACCCCCACCTGTATTATAACTGTCTCCGGGCTACTCCTACCCAGTTCTGCCTCAATGACAGGGCCCATATCAACTACTTTTGCCCCCGGTTTAACTATACATTTGTCCCTCTTCCCACAGAATGTTCGCCTTAAGGGCCTTACCCTTGAGTCCCCAACCACTAAATGCTGAATCTGTACCTTGTCACTTTCAGCTGCTGACTCTAACGCACTGAACCTATTTGCTAGTGTAACCTGCTGATGTTCCCTGGGGCTGTACTGCCTGACTCTACCCTGAACTTTTGTCCATCCCTCCTGATCCCCTTCCCTCTTCCTCCTCCAGATTCTGCTACCACCCTCCATTACCCAGCACCCCTCCTCATCCTTACTGTCCGTGGCCCTAGCATTACTTTCCACAATGTTGGGTCTCCAGAAACGTGACCCTCCAACACACTTCCAAACCCCAGCCGCACTATCCACCTTTGCCTTATCCTCCTCCCTTATGCCCCTATCAGAACTACCACTGGTCCCTGATCCTGTAGGCTCCTTTTCTGACCCCCTAACCACAATCTGCGCATACGTTCCTTGGTCAGGAGCTACACCCTCTTGCGGCTCATCTCTACACCTACACTTACTTAACTGCGCCTCAAGCTCCGCTACTCTAGCCTGGAGGGCCTCTAGCTCTGCTACCTTCGCCTGCATCCTAGTCATGCTCATTTGAATACACTAGTAACTTAGGTATATAACTTAGGTACTATGCACTTTTCAATACTTTACTAACTTAACTTAACTTTTTTTGTTTTTTGTTTGTTTGTTTTTTCTTCTTCTAAACCTTAACTAGATCTAGGTAAAGCTAGTAACACAAATCAGCTATGAGTGCACCTATTACTAGACTAAATATCTAATCCTTAAATAAACTGAATACTAAATACACCTTAATTATCCCTAATTTTCTAAAATATCTACTTATCCAACCCTGCAACTAATAACACAAAAATAAGACTAAGACAATTTTGGCGCACACAAGCTAGAATGAAAAGTCCTTTAAAAAGCAAGTAAGAGGTAACAGCTAACTATGAATGCTTAAAAATAATACTTAAACGATCCACAAAACTAAATATCTAATCCTTATATCTAAATATAATGTGGTTGCTCAAAAAATACACAAAACAACAGAGCTATCCAACAGCTACTTAGCTTGTCTAAAGTAGGGTTCAGAAGGGAAACTTGGTCTGCTATTGACTGAAGACGGAGGCAGGAGGATCACTAAATGCAGTGGTTAGACTCGCCGATTATTGGTTCTGCTCCAGCTGCGAGACTCAAAATATGGAACATGCGGGCTCTATATCGCTGTTGATTTGTGGCTAAACTGTACCGAAATAAATATAAAACGTATGTTAGGCTTTCGTTCA
>JAXIVJ010009649.1:7500-50186 GCA_036785665.1 Chirona hameri | reverse complement strand
ATATATATATATAGTATATATATATAGATATATATATATATAAATATATATATATATATATATTTATATATATATATATATATATATATATATATATATATATATATCTATATATATATATATATATAGCTGGGTAGCTGGGTTTTCAACAATTATACGCAGGCTGTAAAAATGGAATTAAAATTGGTGGAGATGTTTGGGAGATAAACATGTTCTGATGACGTCATGTTGGCGGAAAAACGATAAATAAATATTTGAAAAATGGTAAAAATGTAAATATTGGGAAAAAACAGTTTTGAAGGACATTGCAAGCGCAATTCGCCAAATATAAAAAATGGCATTCTCGCTAAAATGTCATTCTTAGATTTCCAAAATTTGGGTTTTTGACCCATAAATTAAAAAAACTGATTTTTTGGGGAAAAGACCCCACAAAATATTTTTTTTCAAAGATGTCAGAAAAAAACGAATATATGTGAGAGAACTGAGTTTGACAATAACCATACCAAATTTCAAAGCAATATTTTCATCTTTGACTGAGTGATGGCTCCCTAAGTGTAAGAAAATAATGACGTTCAGTTCAGTTCAGTTCAGTTCGTTTATTTTGTTAACAAAAGGACATCAAATCAAACAGAACAATAATGGATTGGCGCAAAAGCAAAAGCTTAAATCATAGCGCCTCCCCAGAGGAAACAAATGACACAAAAATTTAACCAAAACTAAGGAACAGATCACGTAGGCCCCGCTACCAGCCCGCCGAGCGGCTATTCGAAATCAGTGGCCAGGCACAGGCGGCAACAGCAGGTCAGCGTGGTGAAAATGCTGGTGATGTGTGATTGTTGTGTTGTTTGTGTGTGTTGAGTCTTTGTGAAAGTGCTATGAATGTCTGTAAGTGATGTGCGATGTCTAACCCTGTGTTTGTGAAATATTTCTACCAAAGAGCAGGAGCTCTAATTTGTTTTTGGGTGGCAGATCTTTCAAAGTTAGCGCACAATGCGTCGCGCTTCGTTAAAGAGGTTCGTTCTGTGAATTCGTGTATAGGGGGCACCAGAGTATGTAATGGTCAGTGTCTTCGTACGTGTGTATCACAAGAAAACAACGGACTTGGTGTGAGTTGGAGTTGAAAGAGGTGGGCGTGTAGTGTTGATAAGCCGACAGGTCTTGTGTGTTGTGTGTTTAGTGTTTTTGTACCTACGGAGCTGGTGGCTCGGGTGCCCCAAATCGCTGCCAGACTTGACGAGAGAAGTCACGTCAAGAATGAGTGTTACGGAGTGTTTCAGGATGAAAGTTCCACTGTCTAATCGTAGCAGGAATGTACGATTTCGAAGAAGTTAACGGATAGGGGGAAGTGTGAGAAGGTGTGCGTTACGTAACTGAAGTCCTGTAGCGTCCTGTCTTGTGTTTGTTCAAGAGGTTAGTGAGGTATGGAGGAAGGGGCGGGTAGTTGTAATATAGTCGATGGAAGAAGAGAAGTCTGTGAATGAGTCGTCTCGTTTCTAGTCGCTCCCATCCTAGGTCGTTAAGTAGAGCGTTGGTGGGTGTGCGAAACAAGGTTCAAGTCACTGGTCTCGCACAGCGTTTCGGTATGGTCTGGAGCGTATTGA
This sequence comes from Chirona hameri, assembly GCA_036785665.1. Taxonomy (NCBI): domain Eukaryota; kingdom Metazoa; phylum Arthropoda; class Thecostraca; order Balanomorpha; family Balanidae; genus Chirona; species Chirona hameri. Next base: position 48,585 of record JAXIVJ010009649.1, on the reverse strand, counting down.
GTCAGAGGCAGTCAGGTTATCGTCGTAGATTATGTCGCAATAGTCAAAGTGTGGTCTTATGTACATTAAATATATTTCGTTAAGTACTGATCTTGGTAGAAACCTTGCAACAGGATAAATAGGTCCTAAGAGATAATTTATGGTTCGTATCAAGGAATTGATATGTTCGTGAAAATTCAGGTCCGTAGAAAGATCCTAGATGCTTGTGGCATGTCACGGGAAGTAGGGGTTGTCCATCGAAAGAGAGGTAAAAGTCTTGGTCATTACGCCTGTTTGTGAATGTTTGTTGTACTGCCTTGTCCGCGTTAAATATAATAGCCCAGTCGGTTCCGTACTGTCTTATTATGTCCAAGTCGTTTTGCAGTGAGAGTCTGTGTGTTGGCTGTCTGTGGGTGGGATAAATATAGGTATGTGTCGTCAGCGTAGATAAGTGCATCATTTTCAGTAATTTTTGATAAGTCATTAAGGTACATGAGGCGAGCAAGGGTCCGAGACCGAGCCTTGAGGGTAGCCAGCTATATGTTTGTGTAGATCCCGAAATGTCACTGCCTACAGGAACAACCTGACTGCGAATCTTTTAAATAAGACTTCAACCATGCCAATAGGTGTATTGAATTTCACATTTTGAAATCAATGATTCGTGCCAAATTTTATCAAAATATTTCGAAATGTCAAAGGAAAATTGCGGTGAAATTTGGTTTCATTTAGCGCAGGGAGTACAAGTTGATGAGTAAAGATAAAGGAGCTGGATATGTGCACTATGTTGGGGACGATAGCCACTTTGTTTCTCAGTCAATACATTGTTGTCAGATAGATCCCATATATTTTGTTAAAGACTAATTGTTCAAGTATCTTAGATAGATTAGGAAGAAGACATTTATTGGCCTGTAACTGGTTGGATCTGAGATGGATCCTTTGTTGTTTGAAAAGTGGGGTTACATAAGCATTTTCCAAGAAAGGTGGAAATTTTACCTGATTGTGAGTGATTTATTATAAAGAGTTTGCATAGGGGTTAGCAATTAACAACGCACACATTTTAAGTAATTTATTTCGAACTTTATCAGGGCCGTGATTATATTATTAGCGTACAAGAATTCAAATTTTTGAGAACTTCTTGCTCGGTTACGTGGAGCCCTCCGCCAATTGTGGGAAAAGTGTAGGAGGATTTTTTCGTCATTTCATATAACTTCTTTGGACATTTTTGACAAGATACGAACAAAAAATAACATTTTCTGTATTTCTGAGCCAAAACTGTGCTAGGAACAAGCCTTTTATTTACATTATCATCTTCTAATTTTGAGGTTTTCTGAAGAGCAAAATCGCTGTTCTGGACGTGATAAATCCGAGGTCATTCACTTGACCTGGAAGGTCACCTGTTGAGCCTGAAACCTAAAAATCGTATAGTCGTAGATTCCTCTCATGACAGGCAACATGCTGGTTCTTACCGCATTGCTCTAAGTTGCTTGGTTTGGAAGTTAACAGGTGGCCTGTCAGCCCCCCCCCCACGTATGGCGAAGGTGAAAAAAAGCTCCCGTAGGGCGAGGGTTAAACATAGTTGAAATAGGAATGTCGGGTGCGGCCGGGCGGAGGAGTGACGCAAGACGAAGCCAACCGCTGTGTCCGCCGGCCGCCGCGCCTGCGGACAGGGTAGTGGTAGAGGAAGGAATGCCGCTTGGATAACCGTTGGTGGCACGTAGTGACCGGGGACTTGTCAGAACAATGAAAGAGTAAGACCGGAAGGGACGCGTTTGCTGAGACCAATAACAGATACCAGAAAAAGCATACTAAATATACCAGATTCAGCAGGCATTAGGGACACCGAAGTTGTGCGCGGTATGCCTTGTCCCTTGTAAAAGGGTCGCTGGGAGTGGTCGTCTGAGCGGCATTAGGACAACCAAAGGTATGCGCGGAATGCCATTGGTCTCCCTTGGAAAAGGTCGCCGGGAGTGGTCGTCCGGAGTGGCATTTTTTGAAATTTGTTGAGAAGGTTGGGAACATAATCATGTTTTGATGTTGTCATTTTGGTCGAAAAAGGATAAATATTGAAAAATGTGCAGAAAAATAATAATGGTATTTTCTTTAAAATGGTAATCTTGGATTTCTAAATTTTGGATTTTTGACCCCTAAATAAAAAAGACTGATTTTTTGGGAGAAATCCCCACAAAATCCAAATTTGCAAAAAAATGTCAGAAAAAAGCGGAATAGTGTGAGAGATCTGAGCATGGACAATGCCCATGACCAATTTCAAAGCAATATCTTCATTTTGACTGAGTGATGTCGCCAAGTGTAAGAAACTGATGACCTCATTTTTTGAATAACTTTTTTGACTTTTTTTTTTGACAAGATACGAACAAATAATTACCTTTTCTGTATTTCTGAGCCAAAACTGGTCTGGAAACATCTTTTTTATTTACATTTATTAATTTATAATTTTGAGGTTTTCTGAAGAGCAGAAATCGCTGTTTTTGGACGTGGTTAATCCGAGGTCATTCACTTGACCTGAATGTCATCCGTTTCCTGAAACCTGAAAATCGAATTACTGGTAGATTCCTCGCATGACAGGCAACAAGCTGGTTCTTACCGCATTGCTCTAAGTTGCTTGCGTTGAAGTTAACAAGGGGGTCCTGCCAGCCCCCCCCCGTAGGGCGAAGGTGAAAAAGCTCCGTAGGGCGAGGGTTAAATCTGCATTTCAATATGCATGCTATAGAATATAAATTCACATTTAAAAGCCTTGCAATATGGCTTGCATTAAACACAATAGGGCTTGTACCAGAACAAGCACCCGATGGTTGTTCGATATTCTCCATGCAGTGCGTGGTACCAGGAACTGCATACCTACTGTTTTGAAGCCGGAGAACTGATCCTCTGAACACAAGCCTAGGGGATGAGTTCACCTGTCACGTGTTTCTGCGGTACTCCCGTCGCCTCAATTCGCTGAATAGAGGGCAGCGCACTACTAGTCGTCACTCGGAGTCGTGACTCTAAACACATGCCACAATGTATCCGGTCCACCCCCGCGGCCACCGTCCGGTCCGAAGTCCGCTAGTCCTGTACGCTATAGTCACGGCTAATCACGACGCACGACACGGACGCTAGTGCATGTGCGTCGTGCGCGCAGTGATCAGAAATGCCTACAACACGACTTGGATAAGCTGGCCGCGTAGGAGACTGAGCGGAACATGGAGTTTCACCGAAAGAAGTGCACACTTCTCCCCGTGACACGCAATAGCGAGACACTATGAAGCAGGTATGTGCTGCATAGCCATACCTTGGATACAGTCAGCAATGCCAAGTACCTCGGAGTTATGATCAGCACGGACCTCCGCCTTGGACAAATCACATCGACAACATCTGCTCGAAGGCGTACAGAACATTGGAAGTTCTGAAGCGAAATTTGAAGATTAGCTCAAGGAAAATCAAGGAAGCTGCGGTATAAGACGTACGTTAGACCTGTTCTGGAGACCGTTTGGGACCGGTTTGGGCCGTTTGGGACCCATTTGGGAACCCGTTTGGACCCGAGCACCGTTGGGACTCTATACCCAACAACACGTCAACAAAATAGAGTCAATTCAGCGCAGGGCTGCACGCTTTGTGTTTCGCAAATATCAAAGAACGTGCAGCTTCACCAGTATGCTCCGATATCTTAACCCTCGCCCTACGGGGGGAGGGGGCCTGATAGACCCTCACCCTGAGGTTTTTCTTGAATAACTTTTTACACATGCGGGGAATCTTGCTGAAATTGTAGTAGCTGAGTTTACAACAATTTACGTATGCTGTAAACAAAATTGAAATTGGGTACGTAGGTTTTGGTTGAGATAATCATGTTTTGATGACGTCATGTTGGTGTGAAGAAATATAAGTATTTGAAAAATCGTAGAAAACAGATTTTTAACCCTCGCCCTACGGGAGCTTTTTTCACCTTCGTCCTACGGGGGTCCTAAAGAAGACCCCCCTGTTAACTTTCAACCAAGCAAGAATAGAGCCACGCGATAAGAACCAACATGTTGCCTGTCATATTGGAATCTAAGGGTATGCCAATTTTCAGGTTTCGGGTCAACGAGTGACCTTGCAGGTCAAGTGAATGACCTCGATCGACCACGGCCAGGACAGCGATTTTGCTCTGTCAGAAAACCTCAAAATGAGAAATTGATAAATGTAAATAAAAAGGCATGTTCCTAGACCAGTTTTGTCTCAAAAATACAGTAAAGGTAACTAATTATTCGTATCTGGTCAAAGAAGTCCAAAAAGTTTATTAAAAAATGACGTCATAAGTTTCTTACACTTAGGGAGCCATCACTGAGTCAAAAATAGATATTCCTTTGAAATTTGGTTTGAGTATTTTCCATACTCAGTTCTCTCACTTATGTTCCGTTTTTTAACCATCTTCGAAAATTTTGATTTTGTGGTGATTAAAGAAAACAGTTTTTGGTAATTTTAAGGGTCAAAAAACCAAAAATTTCGAAAATCCGAGATTTCCAATTTAAAGAAAATGACATCTTATATCTTTGCTTACTTGCGGTTGCAATTTGCTTCAAAACTCTGTTTCTACGACTTTTCAAACAATTTGTCGTTTTTTCCACCACCATGACATCATTAAAATATCATTATCTCCCAAATTTCTCCACTAATTTCAATAAAGTTGGTACAGCATACGTATAATTGTTGTACACTCATCTACCGCGAAATTTTAGTAAGATACGCCTCATGCGTAAAAAGTTATGCAAGGAAAACCTCAGTGGGTCGTATGGCGACGGTTAAAGCAAATTGCGAACGTAATTTAGCCGAGGATGCAAATTACATTTGATTTAAAATGGTGATCTCGGATTTTCGAGATGTGGGGTGTTTCGACCCCTAAAATAAAAATAAACTGATTTGTTTTTTTGGAAAAACACTACACCACAAAAATCAACATTTTCAAAGATTTTAGAAAAACCGAATATATGTGAGAAAATCTGAGTATGGACAATGCCAAATCAAATTTCAAAGCAATATCTCTATTTTGACTGAGTGATGGCTCCCTAAGTGTAAGAACTCATGAAGTCATGTTTTAAATAACTTTTTTGGACTTTGTTTGACAAGATACGAACAAATACTTACCTTTTCTGTATTTCTGAGATAAAACTGGTCTAGGAACATGCCTTTTATTTACATTGATACATTTATAATTTTGAGGTTTCTGACAGAGCGAAATTGCTGTCTGGACGTGGTCGATCCGGAGTCCGAGATCATTCGGACTTGACCTGGAAGGTCACACGTTGACCTGAATCCTATCCGGATCCGAGATCATTCACTTGACCTGGAAGGTCACACGTTGACCTGAATCCTAAAATTGCATCCTGTTAGATTCCTCTCATGACATTCAACATGCTGTTTCTTATCGCATTGCTTCTAAGTTGCTTGGTTTGTAAGTTAACAGGGAGGCCTGTCAGCCCCCCCCCCCTCCGAAGGGCGAAGGTGAAAACAAATCCTGTAGGGCGAGGGTTAAATGGACATCACTACAAGAACAGAGAGAAGACGACACGGTTGATCATGCTCTTCAAGATCATACATAACATGGTTTCTGCATCAGACATCAAAACAAACCTCATACCCTACCGCAACGCCCTGCAGGAGAAGTCATGACCAGCAATACCGAGTCCCCTTCGGCAGCACTCAGTACTACCAGTTTTATTTTCTCCCCCGCACGATACGGGAGTGGAATGACTTGCCGCAAGACATTGTCAAAACCAGCTCACTGAGTGCATTTGTCGCAAAATTACGTAGTATTCACTCATTTCTGAACCTTCTACGGACACTCCAATTGACGTAATAATCGACATGACGATTGTGGTCATTCAATGGTATAAACAGAAATAGACATAGTCCTTTACGCTAGTCCTGTACGCTACGTACGCTAGTCCTGTACGTATGCGTATTTTTGGAATTCGTGTGAGCAGTGTATTCTGCTATTTTATCAGTACCTTTCCTTTTCCTATTTTTGGGGGTTCTTCCCATACCACCTTCAATTCACCCTAGATGCACTCTTGTCTACCTACCTATACCTATATCAGTACCATGTTATTTTGTATTTGAGGACAAATTATAACAATTTTGAGAGTTACTCCACGATCTAGAAAGCACGTTTCGTATCCCGCAAGTGTTTCCGCATTTCTCAGTATCTAGCCATAGCTCCTCTCTGGGTGTCTGTGTCGTAAAGGTGCAGCATTTCCATGTCGCTGCAAGGAAATAGCCGTAGGTATACACCGTTATTTCTACCGTATATATTGATACCTAATGAGATTGCCCATTACTCAATGAGGACACCATTTGTTGGAGTTCGTAATGTCAAAATACACCAGAATACACCACAATGTGTCTTCTAAATGTATATTATGTTAGGAAATACACCAGAATACACCACAATGTGTATTCCAAATGTATATTCTGCTAGAAAATACACCAGAATACACCACAATGTGTATTCTAAATGTATATTCTGTTAGAAAATACAGCAAAATGAGTTTTCTGAAGGTGTATTCTGTTGAAAAACTAGATCAGAATACACGGCAAAACGTCTGTTGATGTGCCGACCAAGTCTTATCAACTGGACGCGTCCACCGTGTAGCCTCCGTTATCCATTGTATGTCACAGATAATTTTCGGAACTATTACGTGACAAATATCTGTACTGGACTTCACAAGCACAAGCTGCCTACCATTACCTTACTATTACAAGTTCTCACTCAGTTGCAATGCCTTATTACGCTTCTTCGCGCAATTTCAACCACAGGCTCAGCTGTCCTACTTCTGGTCAAATGAGATTGCCCAAATACCCGATGCTCATTGAGGCGCTTATAACTGATAAGCTCTTACTTGTAGCCCATAACTCTATATTCCCCGAGTTCGTCTCGACCTGTAGGGTCAACGCCCGCATGGCCGCGCTGCTCCGGTCGTTGGATAACGAGGTGGAGCGGAGCGAGTGCGGTCTGCAGCCTCGGTATCGGTACCTCGGTGACGCCATGATAGGTTGGGCGGTCCGTTGCTTGCCCTACTTGTCCAGAACAGGCGGCGAGAGTGAGGATGTTGCTGTTTTTCTGGGTCAAGCAACATATCTGATTGGGACCAAGGCCCTATCTAGTTGCTGCTGCTGTTGCTGTTAGTCAGTCAGTCAGTCAGTCAGTTAGTTAGTTAGTTAGCGAGTTAGTCAGTTAGTCGAGTCATCGTGACACCCGCGACATCCGCCGTCGGGGAAGAATGTCATGCGACAGAGGGTGAGAAAACCTATGTGTCGTAAAGGGGAATCATTTCCGTGTCGCCGCAAGGAAATAGAGATATACGGCGGTATTAATACGGTATATATCGATGCAAAACATTTAATATTTGTGATAATATTTGTTTGGGATAATTCCTAAGATGTCACCAATACGACAGGGGTGGTAAAATGACCCGTCATGCTGGACGACGACGGAGAACAAAATTTGTCTTTTTCTTGCCAGGTTGGCTATTTTTTCATCACAAATGATCCATCAGAGGAGCCATATGCTATATTTTTGCATGCGTGTGCTTTTTACATCGAATCGTGGGATATTCGAGGGCAATTTCTACTGAATTGGTTCATACTTGGAAATGGACAGTCTACCAACAAAAAATATTAGACCAGAAACATAGTTGTTTTTATAAACCATACAAAACTACCAAGTTGTCTGCAAACTATTATTTCAGTCGACAGCGGTTTGGGAGAACCGCGGAAGACCACTCATTGACTTCGAACGGGAGACTCTCCGCCGTCCAACCCGCGGATCCGCTGGTTTTATCAGTCAACTTCGCTGCATAGTAGAAATGGTATACATTTTGGAACAAATTTAGAAACCCAGAGTATATTTTAGATTGTTGACCAATGACTATGGAGGCATGATGGCAACATTTTAAAACCTCGATTTGGAGCGATCGTCGCTTTCGGAAGCGACGCATGTGATTTTTTTTTAGCAATTCTGTGAAGCACCTCCTTCAGAGTTCAAGATAAGGTTAAGTTAAAATAATTAATAATATAGTTGCTCAAAAATTGGATAAAATAAATCGCATAGCAAGTAGGGTAAACTGAACATGTCAACACATCAGACTTGTCACGTTACTGGTGGTGTTGTGGTAATTTGGGACATCAACATCGAACTTGCATGTGGTGGTGTGTTGGTGTCTGAAAGTCATCCCAGGCAAAGGGTTGTCAGTTTGAAGCGAGAAACGGTAAACAACTGTAACCCCGGACACGCCCTAACAACATACTTTTCATGTTATTGGTGATGTATTGTGTCGGTATCGACTTCATCACCAATAGCATGAAGGTATGGCATTAGGATGTGTCCGGGGGGGTCCAGGGGCACGACAGCCCCTGGTAGGTTCTGCAGCGCAGCGAGCGAATGTGAGCGGCACGTTCTAAACATGGGTCCCTGCGACCTTAATTGCTGTAAATGTTAGGTAAAGTTTGATTATGTATCATATGATTGGTTAATAGTTATGGTTATGGTTATGATTGGTTATGTATGATTATGTACATTTACAGCAATTAAAAGGTAATAACAAAAATGTATTGTGCATACGTTATACCACATTTGGAGTATTGTGTTCAAGCCTGGCCTCCAACATATGAGAGATTGCTGGTTGTTAGAAAGAGTTAAAAAAGGGCAACAAAAATGGTTATTTGTCTTGGTAGTTGTCTTGGTAAGGGCACGACAGCCCCTGGTAGGTTCTGCAGCGCAGCGAGCGAATGTGAGCGGCACGTTCTAAACATGGGTCCCTGCGACCTTAATTGCTGTAAATGTTAGGTAAAGTTTGATTATGTATCATATGATTGGTTAATAGTTTATGGTTATGGTTATGATTGGTTATGTATGATTATGTACATTTACAGCAATTAAAAGGTAATAACAAAAATGTATTGTGCATACGTTATACCACATTTGGAGTATTGTGTACAAGCCTGGTCTACAACATATGAGAGATTGCTGGTTGTTAGAAAGAGTTAAAAAAGGGCAACAAAAATGGTTATTTGTCTTGGTAGTTTTCCTTATGAAGATAGATTAAAGAAATTGGGTATGTTTTCACTTAGATATAGAAGGCTAAGAGGAGATCTAATTGAAGTCTTCAAATTTGTAAATGGTCAGAATTCTGGATATTTAAAGGGAATGTGTAGCGTGGTACATCTCCTATCAAAATCTCCTATTAAAACTATGTGTGCCCATTGACAGTAGCCGGCCGGCGTGAAGACCGAACCCAGCCGGCCACCGCCCTTCTCTCCAGACAAAAACGACACTGGTAAAAAAGACTAGTGCGCAGCCGTCTAGACCGCACGTTTCAACAAAGTCATGATGGCCGCCATTAGCAGGCAGCCATTAGCAGTCAGTTACGGCCCGCAGGGAACGCGAGCCTGGCGAAGCTCCCTCTGAATCCTATCATTCAACTTGAACCCGCACCGTCAGCGAACCACGTCATTCAGCATGAACCCGCACCACCAGAGCCGCCACACCCTTTCCCTCCCCATCCTATCCCCTCTCCCCCCAGCCTCCCCGACGCACGCGGGACCGGCGCACCGCGGGACGTCACGGGTCTCAAGACGTTACCTAATAAGGGCATCCACAGGAGCGTTAGCAATGACAGCATGCAACGGCGTGTAAGCAGAAGAATAAAATAAAGCAAAGTAACAAGAGGAACTGATGGGAAGTTAATGATTGAAGAATTGATGCCAAGAGCAAATTGTGAAAGTAATTAATCACCTATCGACATGTGTTTTTGACCCCTACAATGTAAAAGAAATGATTTTTTGGAAAAATCCCCACAAAATCAAAATTTTCAAAGATATTAACACATTCGGAATATATGTGAGAGAACTGAGTATGGACATGCTGGTTGCTGCTGCATTGCTCTAAGTTGCTTGGTTTGGAAGTTAACAGGGTTAAAGCCTGTCAGCCCCCCCCCCGTAAGGCGAAGGTGAAAAGAACTCCCATAGGGCGAGGGTTAACAGGGGGGCCTGCCACCCCCTCCCGTTGGGCGAAGGTGAAAAAAGCTCCCGTAGAGCGAGGGTTAAAGTGCCGCAGATGGTGCTAAAATATATGATTGGTACCAGTGACGGCGGAAGATATTTTCGGATGTAGGGGGAGGGGGGGGGGGGGGGGGGGGCAAAAAAAAACAGGGCGCCCCCTCGGGCAAAGTGCATCCCCCACCCCTAAAAAAGAGAAAAAAAGAAATGCCGCGAAATGATATCTGTTCGGATTTAGGCCACAGTTTGTTTTCAAAGTTTATTTTCTTTTCAACATATGCATTGCATTATACTACATTTCTCACACGCACGCCCCCCCCCCCCCCACGTACAAATATGGTGCCACATCGGCATCTGTGCAGCCCGTCTGGCCAAGCCGGAACGGTGTCCGTATTGGCAAAAACCCATCCCGGCTCCGGGGAGGTCTGTAGATTACCGCCCCGGCCGGGGAGAGCTGTGGGGTACCTCACCGACGCTCCAGACAGGCCGCAGCCCCCGCCCGCACTGCCTCGCGCTTTACATCGCGTGGCAGTGCCCCATCGGCCGGCCCGGCGCGTGACCCGTCAGTCCGTTAGATTGGCGCGCCGCGCGCCCGGCCGGCCGACTGGCCTTGCAAGGGCCGGTCTCAGGTTGGCCCGGTTGGGTAAGGGCGGGGTCGCACACATATGCATACAAAACATACAGGCATGTTGCACCACACACACACACACACATACTGACATTTGACATGACAGCAACACAGTCACAACATCGCCGCCACGGGACGGAACACCACTGTCTGCCCCCGCACGCTACCGTCTTCAACTTATTATTCTCACAATGGCATCAGCTATCATCTCACACATCAAAACATGACCTAAAAGTGCTTGGAATACACTACACAGCTACAAATCTAGATAAAATTACAGATACAAATATTCAACATAAAATGTGTGTTTACGAGCGAGCGTGAAGCGCTCGCTCGTCCTTCCGTGGTGTATGGGAAAAATCTGATTATGAGCGGCCCGTCCCGGCCCGGCCCGGCCGGACCCGACCCGACCCGTGGCGACGCTTTTGAGAAGCTCATATCTCTGCAACCGCACGTCCGATTGACAAGCGGACTTCTTTTCTGAGCAGCCCCATCTAACTTACCCTGTTTGAGACCAGTTCCGACTGATGTGGGTGACTACCACTACGCGTGGCGCGTGCCGCGTGAGGGGTGTTGAAAAGTATTTTCTCGCAATAACTCCGCAACGACTGGACAGATTATGTGCAAATTTGGTGTGTGGTTAGGGACCCCTCAGCCGCCACTTTCACACTACTCAGGGGTGGGGTGCCTCTGCACGTGCGCACGTGCACACCTCTATTTTCCATCTCAGGAACGGCTGAGCCGATTGTGTTCGAATTTGGTGCGTGGTTAGGGACCTCTCAGCCGCCGCCTTTCCACAAGTCTGGGGTGGGGTGGCTTTGCACGTGCGCACGTGCACACCCCTATTCTATATCTCTGGAACGGCTGAGGCGATTGTGTTCAAATTTGGTGTGTGGTTAGGGACCTCTCAGCCCCCACTTTCACACAAGTCAAAGGTGGATGCCTCTGCACGTGCGCACATGCGCACCCTTTTTGTATCTCAGAAACTACTTGCCCGATCGAGTTGAAATTCCCCATACATTTCCTTCGCGCTCGCTCGTTCATCACGAACGACGGCGCCTTACTAGTCCATAGAGAGATAGAGCAATGGAAGAGGCGTAATCTTTCCCCAGTTGGAAAGGTATGCATAATAAAAGCGTTATTATTGTCAAAACTTGTACATTTATTCATAGCATTGCCAAACCCACCTGCGCAATGCATAAAAGAAATAGAAACAATGTTTTATAGATTCATATGGAGTGTAAAAGGGGACAAAATCAAACCAACGAAATGTATATAAAACTATGAACAAGACGGATTGAAAATGATTGATATCAAAAGCTTCATTGACAGTATGACACTATAATGGCTCAAACGCTTAAGTACTTCAAACGCCAATTGGACACATATAGCACATACACAATTACCAAATGTAAACCATCTCCTTACATGTAGAAAGGAAAAACTCATGTTAATAAGGAAACACATAACAAACCCTTTGTACAAAGATATACTTAATGCATTAATAAGGTTTGCTACCCAATACCAACCCAGTAATGAAGAAATACTATCGGAAATTATATGGTTTTCTGACCATAGTGGATTTCCAAAAAGTATTGGTAAGCAATGGGACAGAAAAGGGTTACGTTTTATTTGCGATTTATTTAATTCTTCTTCTGGATAGTTATACTCAAAGGAAAATATAAAATAAAAGTTTGGAATAGAAATTATATTCATTTGCCACGAAAGGTTGGTACGGAGACTTCTGCAGAACTTGATAAACTACTCAGGTAGAAAGGTAAATAACCCAAACATTCCACATAAGATAAAAGTCGTAATGAACGAATCCAAATTCAAAAATATGTTTACAATGTATTTGTGAAGGCTTTAGCACAAAACAATTTAGAGACCGATCTAAAAGTAAACAAGAAATGGCAAAGCGAAATAGGTGGAAAAATAGGTGGAAATAGGATCAATGAAACATTAACAAAACTTGTAAATGCCACGACGCCTACGTATTTGCTGTACTTACATTATATAATAATAACAAGAATATATCCAACAAATAAGCTGCTGGAAGCCATGAATATACAATCTTCGAACCTTTGTTCCTTTTGTGAACCGGCAACAGAAACTTTAGCCCATGTTTTCTGGTACTGTTCGAAGGTTAAAATATTCATTGATGAAGTTCTCTCACACATAAAACAACAATACAATAATGTAGTACATATCAACATTATCAGTTGGTTCTTCCTCAATGATCTTTCAAATAGAATTGCCTTACTAGCAACGATTGGTAAGGATGTAATATACTAAGCGCGAATGAATAGAGTTTCACCTTCGCTAACTGTAATGATGAAAGCTTTAAAGATTGGAGCTGAAAAGGAATATAGTGCATATAGATTAAGGAATGATTTAGATGGCTTCGATAGTAAGTGGGGAGAACTCAAGACAATTATCGATTGCAAGGATTTCTTATTTTTGTATTGTAATAAACTCGCATTTCTTCTGGTTTGGTGATCAGTTAAAATGAGATCAGTCCCGAGCGATGCCAGTCGATCATAACACACGCATATCCTTTTGTGAACAGGCAACAGAAACATTACATAGAAAAAATACTTTACATAAAAAACTTTACATAAAAATACATACATACATACATACGTATATACATACATACATACATACATAGATACATACATACATACATACATACATACATACATACATACATACATACATACATACATACATACATACATACATACATACATACATACATACATACATACATACATACATACATACATACATACATACATACATACATACATACATACATACATACATACATACATACATACATACATACATACATACATACATACATACATACATACATACATACATACATACATACATACATACATACATACATACATACATACATACATACATACATACATACATACATACATACATACATACATACATACATACATACATGCATACATACATACATACATACATACATACATACATACATACATACATACATACATACATACATACATACATACATACATACATACATACATACATACATACATACATACATACATACATACATACATACATACATACATACATACATACATACATACATACATACATACATACATACATACATACATACATACATACATACATACATTATTACATACATACATACATACATACATACATACACATATACACTAACGTTGAGTGTGAGTGAGGCCAGGCGAACTGCTATCTCATTTGAGGCTTGGGATTGTATGCTGATGCTTGTTGTTTGATCTGTGAATTATGTGAAAATAAACTAGCCCTTAAGTGGGAAAAACCCGAAAGAAAAAGTTACCACAATAGCGCGTGCCTGACGTTTACCTTTTGATCGGAGCTCTCATCAGTTGTAAGGACGTTCTAGATGCGTCTCGTTGTCTCGTTGGAGCCTTTCGACTGCTGTTCTTTTTTCTTGATCAGATTATTGGTTCAGGAAATAGACTGGTAATATATGTATGGTTATGTGTTTATGATAATATAAACATATAAGATATTGATGCATTTCATTGTACTAATTTATTATCGTAAATATTAGCATATACGTTAAGAAAATATAACCTAGTATATAATAGGATCGTATAATGAAACAATAAGATAAATTACTCGAACTTCGTCTCGTCTCATATTCATTCGGGTTCTTCGGTGCCGCTCCAATTAAGTCACTCAACTTCGTAAGAAGTGTTTTAAAACAAAATTGTGCCTTCTGACAAGTTATACATAATGTATTAAGGTAAACTTTGTACCTCCTGACAAACTATACATCATATATCAAGGTAAACTATGCAGATAAAGTATGCATACGAATACTATAAAACATTGCGTTAGGTCCTTACTGTGTTTGTCATGTAATCTGTATAGCCGTTTCTGACAACGCTTGGGAACACACATGCAGGAAAAACAGTTAACGATTTGGAGTAAGTGATGAGAATAACCCAAAAGCAGATGTATGGCAAAGCTTTCGGTATACTAATGAACACAGTTAACGATTTGTTTCATGTATATTTTACGACGGCAGTAATTCGCATATTTGCAGGCATTTACATAGTTGTTTATTGTAAATATATACTGTTCTATTTTATTCAAAATGGCAAGAATATATCAAACAGATACAAGAGTGCTGGCATCACTGTTTCTGTCACGTAGAAGCATCATCATTGGCATGTTTTTCATTTCAACACTATATAAGCTCCAACAAGCAACACTATACTTGGGAGCCCTATACAAGCTCCCAAGTGCCTCGCATAATGCCACCTACCTCGCATAATGCCACCTACCTGTTGATTCCTTGGCAAGCCAAGTAGTACTTTATCGTAGGCTTCGGCATACGAAACCGATAATTAATTTTATATCTTAAAAATATTCGCTGTATATGGAAGTTTAACTTGACCGAAGGCACGCGCTCAATCATTACATTGGTGTTCGCACAGTGGTGGTGGAAACTGAGGTGCATTGCCTCAATGCCATACAAGTATACAAGCATTGTCTGCTTGTTTCAAAGGGGGAAACAGGGTTGTACGTTGGCGCAGGTTGCTCATGAACCCGACATTTGAAAATTTCAAAACTTAAATATGACACTTGTAACATACCAACATTTTTGTGTGCAAATTTGCAAACACATCCATTGAGTAGTTGCAAAAATACGCCCCCGAGAACATGTTTACGGTCAACGTTACGGCAGATGATCAACTATGACCAAATTGGGCCAAACATCATGTGTGACGTTACGACCGTTTGCGCATCAAGAACATTTTTAACAATGAATTTTTTGCAAACTTTGTTAATGTTTTTGCTGCAACTAGGCATCTTTCGACAAAATGCCTGAAGTGTAGTATATAATATTTATTTTTGTTAATTTTAAGCCAAAAACCCACAACGTGAAACTTGTCCATTGATTGATACTACAGCAGAGTGTTCATCCAGGGGAATACAATCTAAATCCTCCTGTTGCCAGGAGGAGATGAATTACACCGATTTTGTTTGTTTCAGATATACGAATTCCTGCGCGCACAACAGATTCATATTCATTTATTAGAATTCATATTCATTTATTAGATATGATGAGATACCATATACCTGCACAGATGAAGGTTTCGGCAACTGTTCAGTCAGCCCCATTCTGCTAATCGAGACCCACATCCATATTTGCGACTAATGTGTGGCTGATAAACTTATTTTCACCCGTTTTCATTTTTAAGCATTTTACATTTGGATGCTTGCCCTTTTTTATCCGTTTTTGTTTGCGGTAATTAGCCAGACAATGGTGCCCGTTCATTAAAAACAAGTTACCACCATACCCGTCCAATTTCCATTCCTCAATGGGAATCTTATGCCATTTGGGACTTAGTGAAGGCTTTGGCATCTTAGCGACCTACGAGGGCATCATATTCTAGTGGTATTTTATTAGATGAAATGCTTTGCTTATATTTAAACTGCTTTCCCCCGAAAACTTATATTTTCGGGGGAAGCACAGTTGGGGTCGCTATCTCCGGTCTAAAAGAGGCATATTGTCCGATCTAAAGGGGTGCCGCCGGCACTCACGACTCAAGGGGCGCCACCTGCACTCGAGAGTGGCACCTTCGGTGTCCAGACGCCCAGGAGAGGCGTCCTCAATCGTGATTCCTCCCGCATGTCCATAAAGTTAGCGACGGATTCGGATTCGAATTCAGCGTCGAGTAGCGATTCGCTTCACAATGTGGTGACAGGTCAATTGGGGCACGCTGATCACGAAATGGCATTCATTTTGACATTGACGGTAATCTTAGCCGAATTTATTGTCCGATCGCCAAAATACTGGTCTCATTCGATTACTCGGGTCAGTATATAGCCGTAGCCTTCGCAACCTCACTCGTAGCAAATGACATTGGCCCTCAATTTCAAGATCAATGGCGATTGGATTAAACTTCGGGTCGTTTTGAGTCCTTTGACCTTGAAATTGAGGGTCAAGGTCATTTTCCACGAGTGAGGTTGCAAAGGTTACGGCAGATACTGACCCGAGGAATCTAATGAGACCATTATTTTGGCAATCGGCTTCTAACTTCGGGTCGTTTTGAGCCGCCCCGTTATATGGCCTTGAAAATGAGGGTCAATGTCATTTGCCACGAGTGAGTTTGCGAAGGCTGTGGAATCGAATGAGGAATCGAATTAACCCGAGGAATCGAATGAGACCATTATTTTGGCGATCGGACAATAACTTCGGGTTATTTGTCCTTTGACCTTGAAAATGAGGGTCAAGGTCATTTGCCTTCAGTGAGGTTTCGAAAGCTGCGCCTAGATATTGGCTCGAGGAATAGAATGATACCATTATTTTGTTTTGCGATCGGACAATAACTTCGGGTCGTTTTGAGCCACCCCGTCCTTTGACCTTGAAGATGATTTTGAAGATGACCTTGAATGTCAAAATGAATGTCATTTGCGTGATCAGCGTGCCCCAATTAAACTGGTCCCACATTTTGAAGCAAATCGCTACTCGACGCTGAATTCGAATCCGATTCCGTCACTAACTTCACGGATCGCCACGTGCCACGTGCCCCCTAGGGCCATGTGGGGGTGAAGGTTGCGCCCCTGTCCTCGGCCGGTCAATATGGGGGTGAAGGTTGCGCCCCTGTCCTCGGCCGGGGCAACTTTGAAAACAATTATCAACCCATGGCCTTGTGAGTTGTGGGAAATATCAAATATGTTATAAGTATTTTTATATCTCACTGTAATATATAAAAGGACCGGACCTGGACCATCACCAGGAGGAGGTGCCTTTCTTGCAAGAAATTGCTAGTTGCTGAATCACACCATTTATGTACAACCTTAATATTGATATTGGCTGATTATTGTTGTGTGAGCTACCATGAGGTAGTCTTTGCCTACTTTGACCCAACATGATACTTTCAATTTGTTTAAGATTGCACACCTCGCTGTTGCTAAAATACGTCAGTAATGAGGTATTACAACCTATGTTCATTCTAAGGTGTTAAACTTCAATTTTGCACATACTTCATTTTTATCATTAGTCGCTTTTACTACCCCCCCCCCCCCCGGTCGCCGACCCAATTACAACCCCAACGAAAAACAAAAAGTTCCGCCTCTGAAACATATAATATAGGGTTCTGGGAGAAAAGTAGGGGAGACTGTGGAACGCCGAACTACGGGAAAAGCCCAAATGGTTAATTACGCTTAAACGCGTGGGAGGTGCCGGCTTCTGCTGACAGTTCCAGAAGGCTTAGCTGGAAATGGTGTGTTGCTGCCGAAATTGCGCCGGTACTGCCATTTACTGAGATGCAGCGCGGGGGGAGCGCTTTTTAGGGTACGTATAATCAGCAACGTGCTATTTTATTTAGCTATATGTTTTGGTTGGTGCATGATACTTGAATATAAATAATTGTGCCTGAATCTGGAAAGTATAAGTATAACCCAAATAAGACATTAAGATATTTAGCCGCACAGATAAGCTCTCGGCAGCAATAGATTGAAGACTTCTCTTCCGGGGCAAACCCGAAATAGCAGTAAAAAAAATCGGCGTTGACGAAATGTGGTCTTGGTGTTAAGCAAACTGTTCTTTTGAAAGAACGTCCTATTTCCATGAACATTTTCTCCTGAATGGTATCCTTCAAAAGGGACAACTGTGGTCGCAACGCTTGCATATACAAAGGACAAAATGTGCGGTTTAAATATCGTGGCGTTTGCAAGTCGGCATAATATTTTAGTCTGCAACTGCATACAATGGGATTGTAATCCGTAATATAATCACTTCGATAGCAACGCTTAAATATCATACACTTTAAGTTCGAAGTAAGATAAAGACTTCTTTGCCATTCAGCATTACCCGCAATTTGGGGCCGAAATTTTACCTTTTCAGAGATTACCTTTCTAACAAGGTAATCTTCAGAGATCACCTTTCTAGCAGCGGAATTATATTTGATAGCTCAAATATCAAACCTGTTTGTGATAGCCAATTGATGTGGCTTGCCAATTATATATGCAGTTTTCTGTAGAGTGATTTGCCTGCCCGCTACCAGGATCCAAACAGAAATGTTGTGGCGCTCCCCTAGTCTCCCCTACTTACACTACGTGGATCCTGAGCCTCGTCATCCCATCGCGAGATTCCTCCACACCAGCAGATTTAGCGACGAAGTTTAACGTGTCTGGAATATTCGACACAAAAACACTACCCACCATTTACGCACGAATACAGATGCATTAGAGCTGTGTTATCGTGATAAAGAAGCGAAGCGATTGAAGCATAAGTCACCTCACATCGTGGATGTCGTACTCAATCCGCAATGGATTCTTGGCGGTGTCATGACCTCCTTCAATCCACAATTATGGTGTGTATTGATTTATCTCTATTCTCTATCAATCCAAAATTATGTGCTACTCATTAAACACATTGTGTTGTCCCTGGAATATAATAAATCCGATAAAACTGTCGCATGTGTTGTTGGACTCTCGCAAAACAGTCTGGGTAGCCCAGTAAACCTTCCGACGTCGGGGCGACGTCGGCCGGACGTGGCACCGAAAGCAGCTCGGCATGCCGACATCGGGCCGACATCGGGCAGCTGTTAACCCTATTTGTAACAGGCTCCTGGCTACCCCTATTTGTAACAGGGGGGGGGGGGGGGGGGGGCGGATTCCGCCCCCCCCCCGGAGATCTCGAGATCTAACCGTCCGATTTTCAAAAATGAAACGGCGTTTGGTTCCCCTCAACACGATCTACATTTCTAAATAATAATAAAATCTAAATTTTTGATAGGGGGGCAACAGGGGGGCAAAAACCACAAATTGTAGTGGTATTTTTGATCCCACATAGATTTCATGTTTATCGACCGATTTTAACACAATTAATACGAATCGATAGAGATTTAATTGTAAATTGATATATGACAGTGGCGTTTGAAAATTCAAAAATTATAGGCGTGTGCAGGTCACTCAATATGGGGGTAAAGTAAATGTGTAATAAAAACAATTTATGTGTTTTTTTTAAGAAATGAAATGGTATGTGATTGTGACATTAGGCAAAACAGTTAAAAATCATATTTTTTGCCATAGGCGGTACCAGGTTAGTGAAAAAGAGGGGTAAAATTTGAAAAAAAATATTAACCGCAGACAAGTTGCTACCCAGCACTATAAATATGTTACTCATCGTAGATAGTTCCTTTTTCCATGTTGTACTTCATAATAGGCGTATCCAGACTCCAAACTGGGGCGGCTCAATACCTTTCGATAAGTATATTATCCGCTATTATGATACTAACTAGTCAACAGTGACTATTTCACTTACAACTTCAATTAACATTGCTTACCCCCTTTTACCCTACCTGGACTCACCTATTATCTTATAATCGTTCGTAGAGTAGCCTGTGGTGCGTGTTTCATCCGAAAACTACAGTATGTTATGTCATTGTACGCCCATGCCTCTTAGTTTCCTTGCAATAATATGACCCCCTTTCTTCCATTCCTGAGCGCGCCTCTGCAAAAAATGACTTTATTCCCTTTCCTGGCCTCATATGTGCATATATAATTATAAGCTAGCCGTCTATTGCGCCGTTATCGCTGGCATATCGTCATCACCAAGCCAGTCACCCCCCTTTTCATGTGCCTGAACACGCCCCTGAAACTCTATATGTAATAAATTATGCAAATAATGGAAGCAGAAGCTATCTGTTACATCTTGATAACTATAAATGCCCCTTACATTGCTCTGTTTGCTTCCCGCCAAGCATTGAATATTTTCTGGAAACCCCCCCTTTTCAAGCCCCTGAAACCGCCTCTGCCATGAAATTTTAATGATATTTCATTAACATCAACTAATTTGCACTTGTTGCAATCACCGTGAACCGATGTAACTCCTTCATACTTGAGGCAGTTACGAAGAAACCGTGAAGATCGCATTTCCGTATTATCGCCAAATATCGTCTCCGAACCCACCCAAAACTGTACCCTGGAACCGCCTCTGTTCAGGTTAAGAACTCAAAATTTTGACTCCAAATGCGGTATTCAATTCTATGAAAAGTCCCAAAAATTTCATGGGCCTGCTCCCAGCCGTTCTGGAGATATCTGCGAAAAACATGAGGGGGGGGGGGGGGGGGGGCGGAATCCGCCCCCCCCTGTTACAAATAGGGTTAAAGGGACACTTCAACCTTCCCAAAAGTTGTCAAATGTACGCCGCTTGTGGTGCAAAATATGAAGTAATTGCTGCCGAACACGATCATTACATTTTTTCTCTCGCAAACAGTGCTCAATTTCATAAAAAGTTAAGTTTTAATATTTGGGTTGATGACGTCATACTGAGCTCTAGAGAGCTATACAGAAATCCTTTACGCTGCCAAAATATGGCGCAATTATTTCGAGACAATTCTGGCGCTTTGAATACAAAACAAACCAATAACCAAACCATTGAAACGTATGCGTCTTCGTAGATCACCGCCAAACTAGGAGCAGATTTATATCAACTGCAGTTTGATATTTGGGTTATCTCGATTTTGCTGAAAATTGGTGCACTGACCATATCCGATACGCTGATCACGCATAGAATGTTTTCATCTGGATTTTGTTGTATCTTACGAAGTGCGGACGGTCATACATACCTATTACATACGAAGGTCCACCGGGATATGTCGATTTCGCTGAAAATTGATACACATACCATATCCGATACGCTGATCACGAATCCAATGTTTTTGGTCTTGGATTTTCGTATCTTACGAAATACGGACGGACATACATACATACGAAGGTCCACCGTGGTATCTCGATTTCGCTGACAATTGGTCTACAGACCATACTTAGGACGCTGATCACGAGTGTCATGCTCTTAGTGGTGGTATTTTGCGTTACTAAGGAGTTCGAGGGTTAGTAATACTCCTTTTGATATTCTCGGGATGTCTCGATTTTGCTGAAACTTGGTGTACAGACTACAGACCATACTTAGGCCACTGATCACGAAATCTTCCGTTTGATATTCCGGCATGATTTGATTTCGCAGAAAGTGTAATGCTTTCTACTTTTATTTTCGTGTCTCAGTGCAGGAAACAGTATCATATACCACATTGTGACCGCCCTAGACTAGCCAGATGCAACAACCTGATTAACTATTATCAAACCGAAATGTGCTTCCTTGACAAATAATGCGACAAAATGCATCGTATGGTTACCAAAACCACACGTCAGTGTCTGGATTCAGCCTTTACCGAGCAAAATATAAAAAGTGCCGTACAACACAGCCATCCAGATTCTTTAAATGAGAATGATCTGCTTCAGGCAAAAACGCAGTCATACAATCGAATCACATTAAGTGTGATATATACCAAAGCAACCCCTCTAACCAGCATCGGTCGACCGGCGAGGAAATTCACGTGACACAGCCTACATCACCCACAACATGACGAACGATTCAGCCGGAAGGCATGTCAAAGAACGCAAACGGTGAATACCGTGATTGAGTCAGTGGTAAACGAAGTGCGCCGCACATCCACGTTTCGCACAAGAAACTTCATCACCAACCGGTTGCAGCATGCAAGCATATCATTCAAGTGCAGTGACGGTAATGCTATAACTCTTTGGCCTAGCACGACGGGTGCAGGTGACCGGCTTCCTGGTCGGCCTGGCACGACGGGTGCCGGTGACCGGCTTCCTGGTCGGCCTGGCACGACGGGTGCCGGTGACCGGCTTCCTGGTCGGCCTGGCACGACGGGTGCGGGTGACCGGCTTCTTGGTCGGCCGGTCGGAGCGCGCCACGTCCGAGCTGCGCCGTTTTCGTGCCGAGGCCGGCGGCGGCGACGCGTCGTCGTTGTGGCTGCGCAGCGCCGAGCGCCGTGTGCGCGGCGGCGTGGTCAGCGAGGAGCGCAGCTGGCGAACCTGCTGGCTTCACTCGTCCGTTGTCAGGCGCACCTTCTTCTGCAGCAGCTCGGCGGACGGACTGCGACAGACGGCGGCTAGCAGGATAGCAGGATGGGAGCGCGCACCACCGCCGCCGGCGGGGCCTAGCAACAACAGTGAATACCGTGACGCAAGGGGAGGGAAGTAGGCCTGACGGAAGAGGGAGGCCGCCTTGCTGCGCTCGGTCAACTGGCCAGTCACACAGGCAGGTCACACAGGGTCAGACACAGCAGCGGCAGGTCACATGGGGACAGACACAGCAGCAGCAGGTCACATGGGGGCAGACGCAGCATGGCAGGCCATACAGGGTCAGACACAGCGGCAGGTCACATGGGTCAGACACAGCAGCAGGTCACACGCGGTCAGACACAGCATATTATACATCCATGATTCATGACATATTTTTGCGATGTCCAATGATACATCTTGTTGAAGCTGCTTATTCTGAACACACTTTCTGTCAGTGCACCATGTTATGCACAGTATGGCAGCACAGTATAACGTCACAGCATCATATGGTAACATCCGAAAAGCAGAGACAGTTTGCAGCACCAGGGCAGCATTTCCATATTTCTTCTGACGAAGCCGTTATTATTATAAATAGGTTAGGTTAGGTTAGGTTGCGTGAATACATCAGACAACTTATTTACGCTGCAGGGTTAGGTCTTGTCTACAAGATCGTCTGGGGTTCTGAGGGGGGGGGGGGCAGCCCCAAGTAGGGCTGCAGCGCAGTGAGCGAAGTGTTCTAAACGTTGGTCCCTGCAACCGTAATTGCTGTAAAGGTTAGGTCAGGTTTAATTGTTATTACAATTGTTTCCTGCCACACCCTGGTTAGGTTTAACGGCTTCGTCGGAAGAAATGTGGACATTTTGCTGTGGTGCACAATGCAGCTGCTTTTCTGATGTTACCATATGCTGCCATACTGTTCATTACACGGCGCACCGACAAGTACCTACCGTAGTCAAAGATTACCTGTATCATTTTTGGTCAGAGGATCTAGTATTTCAAGAAGAATTGCTAACCTAACTCTCGCAATGCCAAAAAGATGATTCAGTAAATCAATCACAAGATAGGAAGCTTTCAGCTTGCGCCTTCATCAGCCATTATTTGTATTGTACAAATAATGGCTGATGAAGGCGCAAGCCGAAAGCTTCCTATTTACTGAAGGCGCAAGCCGAAAGCTTCCTATTTACTGAAGGCGCAAGCCGAAAGCTTCTATTTACTGAATCATCTTTTTTTTGGCATTATGAGAGTTAGGTTAGCAATTCTATTTATTATGATGTCTCTCAAAACAGTGTTGAAAAATATTCAAAATCTTATATTTCCATATTTTATAATTTTGCTCACGGAACATCATCACTAGCGAACGTATTGATAGAACACCACTGGCGGATACAGTGACCATAGCCCAGTGGCCATAGCTCCTGCAAAATGGGGGAACAAATTGTAAACAATGGGCATGTTTCAGCATTTTATATACAATATAAGCAACTTTATTTAGGGAAATGTGTTATGCAATCCTTCTCAGGGCAACAGGAAAGCACAATTTCCTCCTTTCAATTTGGTTAATGTGTCAGAACTTTTTTTCAATATTAAAATAATGGCATGTGGCACATTTTCCCCACTCAATGTTTTGCAAAGGCATCCGACATAGGCGTCTGATTACCCCCCAAAATGTATCCTAATGACAAACAAATTGCCTTTTGTCTGGCTTATGCTCTTGTGATGTTTGAAACGATAATCACAGCATAATTAGTGAATATACGTTGATAGGAAAATAGAAACCTGTGTTGGCTGTTGGCAAATTAAATAGCATGACGCACTCACCTGAACACCGAAGTCCTTTCACTGAGAGCGCCACATACCACACATCGAATCTTTGGCATCGTTTGAAAATTGCATTAGACTTTATATAACCACAGCGCACAACCAATACCGATCCACCCGGCGATCGAGAAATAAAACACGCAAATATCTCCAAGTTTAACCTTAAAACAAGTCGACTATCATCACCATTTGGTAAATAGAGGTGGCGTCATCGACTTTAGACCCCTATTCAAATACACGTGGGGTTCATTCGTTACAATTGTGAAGACCAAGGTTGAATTTATTTTTGATTATACCTATGTGGTTGTTTTAACTGCTACCCTGCTTAATTGCAATTCAAATCCAACAGGATGGCTAACTCAACTCAAAACTAAAGTTAAGGTGGGAGTGTCCCTTTAACACGACGTGCTCCCGACGTGTAGCCGATGTTACCCCGACATCGGGCCGACGTCGGCCCGAGATGCTTTGCCGAGCTCGACCCGCTACGCAAAATAGCCACGAAATTCCTGCAACATATGTTCTATGGGTTATTTTACACGTATAATTCGATAGTGATGTCATTTTACCATCATCATTACAAAAACGTCATGAGTTACCTATACTTTAGAAGCCAAAAGTCAGTCAAAAGTGGAGATATTGTTTTAAAAGTTGGTTTGGAAACTGCCCATATGTGGTTCTCGGATATATACACATATTTCTGTTTTTATATCTTTGAAAGAAGCAAGTGTATATACCACAACAAAACGTTTATTTGTATTTTTGGTGGTCAAAAAAAAAATATCACAAATCCGAGCTAGCCATTTTGTAGCCCTTGCCATTTGCTATCTTTTGACGTTTTGTATTGCATTTTGCTCAAGATATGGCATCTGTACGGTCTGTTAACCCTCGCCCTACGGGGACCGTTTCTCACCCTCGCCCTACGGGGACCGTTTCTAACCCTCGCCCTACGGGGACCGTTTCTCACCTTCGCCCTACGGGGAGGGGACCGTTTCTCACCCTCGCCCTACGGGGACCGTTTCTCACCCTTGCCCTACGGGGACCGTATCTAACCCTCGCCCTACGGGGACCGTTTCTCACCTTCGCCCTTCGGGGACCGTTTCTCACCCTCGCCCTACGGGGACCGTTTCTCACCTTCGCCCTTCGGGGACCGTTTCTCACCCTCGCCCTACGGGGGGGGGGGGGGACTGACAGACCCCCTTGTTAACTTCCGAAACAAGCAACATAGATCAATGTGGTAAAAACTAGAATGTTACCTGTCATGAGTGGAATCACAGAGTATGCAATTTTTAGGTTTCAGGTCAACGGGTGACCTTCCAGGTCAAGTGAATGACCTAAAATCGACCACGTCCAAAAATAGCGATTTTGCTCTGTCCGTCTTTATTACCAAAGTTATGAGTATAAAACGATTTGGTTAGCGTCAACATGTTGGTCGTTGTATTAGCTATCTGTTGACTGACATTTTTTGTCTAACAAGTTAAAGTGTCCTGGGTGTTATACTTGAAAAAATTGGTTGCGGAGATAATGGTTATTGGTTGGTATTAGTTCAGTAATTCACCTCCCCAGTTTATGGTGTTCTTGAGGTCCCTAATATAAGAAGAGTAGCCAGCTGACGGTAATATTCGACAGACTGAAAAGTGGGTTATCTTTGACTGTCTACGAGATGGTCTGGGGGGGTCCGGGCCCCGGGGTAGATTCCGCAGCGCAGCGAGCGAATGCGAGTGGACCGTTCTAAACGTGCAGGTCCCTGCGACCGTAATTTCAGTAAATGTTACGTCCAGTAGCGTACATGGGTGGGGCAAAATGTCATATTGGCTGGTTGTTTTGTATGGTTGATGTGAAACATTGCTATTTTAACGCCAGGAAACCTTGAAATCTGACAATAGTTGGTGGGGCAAATCACAAGATTGGTAGGGCAGTGGCCCCACCATTTGAATAGGAAACTCCACTCCACCCGTGGTAGCGTACCCAGGATTCACTCCAGGAGGGGGCAATTTTTGCCAGGTTGTCAGTAATGCTTCGTTCTGGCAAGAAACCTGATTGGTTGTTTGATATGAAGTTGATTGATTTGATAAAAAATAGCCGTCTTTCTTTAATCAGTCGCTCACCGATTGTGTGGCACATAAAAACACATAAAAAACTAAAAGCACATACAAAACTCAGCTGGGGTATTTTTTCTCTTCACATGAACACCCTGACACCTGGCTGCATGCTCACACCATCCATATTTTAAAACCAAACACAGATCTAACTCCCACTGAAAGCTGCAGGCCAATACCACTGACCAGCTGTTAAGCTGGTCATAATTATGACCTTTCAAAGACAAAAATCGACCACCTCTCACAGCATTACCATGCATTAAAAAGTGAATTTCCGTTTTTGCTTTTACGTCTATTTCTAAGGAACAAACAATGTTCCAATGTCATTTGTTCGCATTCTAGACGACAGACGAACCCATACACATGTGTTACAACGCATATTGACCGTAATCAGCAGTTTGACCTCGTGACCTCGGATGACCTTCACCTGACCCAAGGTCATCAACAGCTTAGAATGGTACTTATAAGTATCAGACACACGAATCGTACCGATTTATCGACTGCTTATGCGTAATATCGCAATTTTGCGCGACAATTCCATCCACCGAGACCTTTATGACACGGTCAAACATTTGTCTTTGACGTGACCTGTGACATCATCGGTGACCCTGAGGTCAACAATATTATATTTCCCTCGACAAACGTCTCAGGGTTATCGAATGCCGTTTTTGTATCGGTCTAGTAGTTCCGGAGATCCGAGGGAGGGACAAAAATAGCCCCCCCCCCCACACCCCAGTAAGTCGCGTTATGGAATATACCCCAGTAACTCGCGGGGTAACGCCGGCAATGCTGAACGCCGGCAATCTTTGTGTAACCGTTCTCGGAGGCACGCTTGACGTAACATGGATTTTAGAGGCGGTATACGGACACTGGATCCTTTTTCCAATTGATAGATGGTGAGTAGGTGTGGTGCGATAGCGAGGTGATAATGACTGCGCGCGGTGCGGGGAGATTACGAACCCCGACTCATGACGCGCTGACGGATACTGGCGTCCATATCCGAAGACCATATTCGAGATCACAAACAACAACGACTGTAAAACGAGAACATGGAATGGCAATACATTGTATTCACGAGAAATCGACATTTTTCGTTACACGTACTTCCCGGCCCGTTTCACTGCCAGAAAGCCATTTCACAACTAACATACCATACCGCGAAGACGGACACACACTTCTTGTACTCGGCACTGTGCGACCAGCTGCGAATCTCTCATTTAGCACTTTGCCTTCTTTAATCCACTTGGATTTGGGAAAATATTCCACATGTGGTATGAGTTTGAACAAAACTGATAAAACTGTTGCGCGGGGTTTCCATCAGCGTTCTTCGAAGACTTGCCTGTTTGGCTAACCTTTATAACTTTCCACCAATACCATCGCTTGGACCCTTTCCATGGGCAGTTGCAAAACAAATGACAATCGGCTTTCACTAAAAAATCGGCATTGTGCTCCGCTAAATTCAGGAAGTTTTTGAAATTTGTATACTGAGCAGCTGCCCCATCCGAAAAATAATACATCTTGTTAGGGCGCCAACCAAGTGTTGTGTCTGTGCAAAATCTGTGATGGGGCGCAAACCAAACAAGTGTACTGCAACTGCGACAGTATGATGAGTCCAACAGTCGGAAATCACCGCTGATATGACAGGTGGGGATGTTCTCAGCGTCATTGCGCCAGTAGGCTACCGAGGGCTGGATGGCGGCCGGCGCTTTGTTCCAGTGATGAGACTGGATCTCATCCCGGGTAACCATGGAATAGTTATCGGCAAAATCTCCAAGAGCAATCACCTCTCCTAAAGCTAAATTTTCCACCATTATCGACCCCTCGTTATCGCATGACGACCCCCACCCACCCGATACTCAAGGATTCAGTGTCCGTCTCTACCGCCCCTAAAATCCCTAAAATCAAGCGTCAAACAATTGTGGAAAGCATGGCTTCGAGAACGGTTACACAAAGATTGCCGGCGTTCAGCATTGGCGGCGTTACCCCTATTCCTTGCGGGCGGGCAGAATTACGTTAACGTGCGGGGAGGGGCAGATTCTGCCCCCTCCCCCCAGAGATCTCGAGATCCGCTCTGTCGATTTCGATGGAACAAAAACCATTCGATTCTTCATCAAAATATCTTTATTTTTTAAACCCCAAATTTCATTTTTGCTCAAAATTGGAGGACCAAGGGGCAAAAAATACGAATATTTTGGGTATTCTTTGATTGGTCATTGTGGTAATATGGTTCGACCGATTTGCATGCAACATACGTTTTTGAGCTTGAAATGTACTAGTCTTCAACATATCGAAAGACAAGTACCAAAATGCAAAATCATAGGCGTATTCAGGGGATGTAAAATGGGGGGATTTTCTGAAAACAAATATGTGCTGTTCGTGATTGTTTGGCACGGTATGAACGTCACATGTGGACATTATTTGCTGTAATTTGTTAAATGTAATAGATTACGCATAGGCAGATCCAGGTAAAAAATGTGGGGGGGGGGGGGGCACCATGTGCGTAACACTTTTTATCATCTTACTAATTTGAAGTTGGACCTAATTCGAGGGAGGATATCGCCTCCCATTTTGTTTTGTACCTGAGTGCGCCTCTGCCAAAGCAATATGTACAATCCCGGTATTTATGATGCATATTGCAATGAAAATGTTTCTGACGAATGTATTGCACCGCAAACTACGAAGGAAGTATGCGCCGCAGAACCGCATTCGTAACATCCTCCCCAAAACAGGAAACTGGCAACGCCTCCGCTGGACTGATTTTCTCAAAACTTTGACACAATATGCGCTATTCAATTTTGGGAAGTCAGAAAATTTGAAGACGCTATCTTCAGTGGTTTAGAAGCAGCATGCGAAAAACCACCGGAAGGGGTATAATCTGCCCCTTCCCCGCAAAGAATAAGGTTAAGGGACCGTTCACAAATTACGCTACGCTCAGGGAGGAGGGAGGGGGGGGGGGGGGGGCGCCAGCTGAAGCGTAACATGGTTGATAAGGTTGATAAGGTTGATAACATGTGTTGACACAATAGTTAAAATAGAGTAACGTAATTGATGAACGGTTCCTAACATAGGTAATACGTATCTGCGGGCCATACACCGTTCCCAGGTGGTCATGGTCATGCCAGGTCAGGTCGAGTTGAAAACCCGGAAAGTGATTGAATTCGTCAAACGGAAGATACCCACCAAATTTCACGTCAATCGGGACAAAGAAACAAACATCATCGCCAGCGACATGGAAATAGCCTCGGGGCATGTCTTCGTATCCCTAATCCCTTCCATACCACACTCAAAGGGCGGTATCTCAGAAAGTTTATCAGTCTCCGCCATTCTTTTTTTGCGCATTCCTAGAGGATGTTACGTTCATTCATTCAGTCAAGTTTGGCCAGGTTACGAGAAGGCACTCTTTTTTTACCTCGTCAGGTCAAAGTCCATATAGAGGTCAGGTTGATTTTCCCACCTATTTCCAAATGGTCCAACCCTCTGGAGCACTTTCATATCGGTTTGATTTCGCTAAATCCATTAGCACAGAAGATATAAGCGTTTGATTAATATAAAGTATGTAAAAAACATGACCTTAGATGACCTCTAAATATGACCCTTGAGATCACTCGGAGCTAAAGGTGTGTGTGCTTGACACTACAGGTGTACTAATTTTCATAAAAATCGGAGGGGGTCGGGATTTTTGTTTGGTGTGACCAGACATGGAATGACCCACAACGAATATACTCTGACATATTAAATTGGTATACCATATGGCACGTTAACTTCCATATCATATCATATATGCTAGCATACTCCGTCGGTCTTTCTAATTCTGTTAAGCTGCTTTGTAGGTTACGATCAACATCGTTCCTACGTACTGTAACTGTTGTTTCCCCATGTGAACTGTCCGGTACCCTAGGCTGAGCACTGTTGTCTGTTACCAGAGGCGCATTCAGGCACCATTTTGTGTGTGGGGTGGTGGTGGTGGAGGGGGGGGGGGGGGGGGGGTCATTAGGATTCGAATGGCGATTCTTCCCATGCAAAACCCGTATGTTTAGCGTGAAAATCTGAATAAAAGAAATGTTGACGCGTCCACTGTATCCCACTTCTGAGACTTATGACTGTTACTGTGTCATTACAGTATATTACTGTCGTCCGTCCCCAGGCGAACTGTTGTCCAGCCCGCGACAGGCACTGTACCTGTTTGAGCCGTTCTGGTACTATGCCGCTAACCAACGCCACATACTGAAGCACATCATTGACACGAAGGCAGACAAGATGGTGAAACATGATCTGCACAAACTGCTGCAATGCCGGTAAGGTCAACATAGAGGAAACTGATGTAGTCATGCACCATGCCTTTCAACACTATGGAGCGTAATCTGTATTTTTTAGCTAACGTTTACTGTAGCGTTAACTCTAACGACAACTCTTGCGTTAGCTTTAACGTAACTCTAACGAGAACTCTAACGTTAGCTGTAACGTTAATTCAAACGTTATATCTAACGTCAACTCTAACAAAGATAAATGCACCAAGTACAAGTCTAACATAGAGCTTCTTGCCGATTCATGGCCAAGAAG
The DNA here is from genome assembly GCA_036785665.1 of Chirona hameri. Taxonomy (NCBI): domain Eukaryota; kingdom Metazoa; phylum Arthropoda; class Thecostraca; order Balanomorpha; family Balanidae; genus Chirona; species Chirona hameri. The sequence goes on along the minus strand of JAXIVJ010009649.1, from coordinate 17,520 downwards.
AGACGTCGTATGTTTGCTACGCATTCGTGGATGAAACGCACACAACATAAAGATGTGCACGTTTCACGATATCCTTGCTTTGTATTACCAAGGCTTGGCATCGAGATTCAAGGCAAGGCTTGCTTTTTTTCTCAGACTACCACGACGTTAGTCTACCACCACGACTCGCCGAAGTCTATCTGACTAGACGCCCGTATTTGTAGGATATCAGAGAGCTGCCAGATATGTTCCACTCGAGACTACGGATTGCTGTTGGGAGTAATCTAACACAGCACCCGCGTCTGTCTTTGCAGGATATCAGAGAGCTGCCAGATATGTTCCACTCGAGACTACGGATTGCTGTTGGGAGGTATCTAACACAGCACCCGCGTTTGTCTTTGTAGGATATCAGAGAGCTGCCAGATATGTTCCTGCACTCGAGACTATGCTGTTGGGAGGAATCTAACACAGCACCGCGTCTGTCTTTGCAGGATATCAGAGATCTGCCAGATATGTTCCACTCGAGACTACGGATTGCTGTTGGGAGTAATCTAACACAGCACCCGCGTCTGTCTCTGCAGGATATCAGGGAGCTGCCAGATATGTTCCACTCGAGAGAACAGATTGCTGTTGGGAGGAATCTAACACAGCACCCGCGTCTGTCTTTGTAGGATATCAGAGGTGCCATATATGTTCCACTCGAGACTACAGATTGCTGTTGGGAGGAATCTAACACAGCACCCGCGTCTGTCTTTGCAGGATATCAGAGAGCTGCCAGATATGTTACACTCGAGACTACGGATTGCTGTTGGGAGGAATCTAACACAGCACCCGCGTCTGTCTTTGCAGGGTATCAGGGAGCTGCCAGATATGTTCCACTCGAGACTACGGATTGCTGTTGGGAGGAATCTAACACAGTACCCGCGTCTGTATTTGTAGGATATCAGAGCTGCCAGAGATGTTCCACTCGAGACTACGGATTGCTGTTGGGAGTAATCTAACACAGCACCCGCGTCTGTCTTTTCGGGATATCAGAGAGCTGCCAGAGATGTTCCACTCGAGACTACGGATTGCTGTTGGGAGGAATTTAACACAGCACCCGCGTCTGTCTTTGAAGGATATCAGAGAGCTGCCAGATATGTTCCACTCGAGACTACGGATTGCTGTTGGGAGGAATCTAACACAGCACCCGCGTCTGTCTTTGCAGGATATCAGAGAGCTGCCAGATATGTTCCACTCGAGACTACGGATTGCTGTTGGGAGGAATCTAACACAGAACCGCGTCTGTCTTTGTAAGGTATCAGAAAGCTGCCAGATATGTTCCACTCGAGACTACGGATTGCTGTTGGAAGGAATCTAACACAGCACCCGCGTCTGTCTTTGCAGGATATCAGAGAGCTGCCAGATATGTTCCACTCGAGACTACGGATTGCTGTTGGGAGGAATCTAACATAGCCCCGCGTCTGTCTTTGCAGGATACCAGAGGTGCCAGAGATGTTCGACTTAAGACTTCCAATGCAAGTTTGGAGGAAGCCCCTAATGATGGTGCCCCTCAGCGTAAAACAACGCACCTCCATCTGCCACGACCTCAAACTCCGGGTCATCAAAGTCATCCGCCCGAAACTCAGCAGTGTTCTGCCACTCCTGAAGGTCAGTGGTCCTCAAATGACCTACTGGCGAATCCAGCTACTCCGTTGGGGGGAGGCCAAAGAGTCAGGCACTGGCGGATCTAGGATTCGAGTTTGGAGGGCTAAAATTTCGCTCCGTTTCATCAGTGAAAAGTTGTTGACCAGTGTGGGGGGGGGGGGGGGGGGGGTACTCAGCGCGAACGAAGGAATCGTAACGCGGGGGAGGGGCATACTTGTATTTGTATTGAATTTCCCTCATGTTCCTGTGGGAGGGGGGATTTGCCCCCTTTTCACTGGCGGATGAAATAGATTCGAGTTTCGGGAGGCCAAATTTGCGTTTCAAAGTTGTTAAAGGGACTATCCCACCTTAACACGCGCCCTGGAGAGGGGGGCGAAATCCGCCCACCCCTCCTGTTTTGTGTAAATATTTCCTTATTTTACCGGGCGATGTGCATAATATTTTGGGTACATGCCTAAAAATGAACGGCGCCTTGTCTAAAGTATAAAAATAAAAATCGGCCAAATATGTTTCAGTTATAGGCCATCAAAGTAAAACAAAAATTCAGCGCCAGACCACACAAATCAGCCCTGTGCGGTTCCCGTATACCGGAAAAATTAAAGTGTTTTTGGCAATACTTGCGACTTGTTTGATGTATATTGTTGTGCTATATAGTTTCCAAGGTAATGTTAGGTCAACGAGGTCAAGTCAGGTCAAGTTCATGACAGGTCATTGGAACCGAAGTAGGGTAACTGAAAGGCTGTAATAAATGCATATGACACATGCTTTCTGAACTCATGCTTGTGATCCTGAGTCCATTCATACCTCGACAACTGCTAATTCGTTGCCATCACTCATCTGATCCCGTCCTCGCCTGAGGCGGTTAGATAATGGAACCGAAGTAGGTCAACTGGAAGGTTGTCATAAATGCAAATGATTCATGCCTTCTGAACTCATACTTTGTGGTCTTGTGTCCATTCCAGACTTGTATACGACTAAAAATTTCCTCTCGAACGATTCAATCACGACTCAAAATCAACATTAGTTGATTCAATCACGACTCAATGAGACCTTCATTTTTTGCATTTGATTCAATCAAAGACTTTGAGTCAGAGTTTTCGACTTAATCGATTCAAAATGACCTTTAGGCATATCAGTCCCGACTCAATCATTTTGAATCATATAACAACTCAATCACAACTCAAACTATGACTAATGACTACGTTTGCAATTTATAACTGAGAGTGATTTGATAGTGCTGCATTTTATGTATTTTATTTATGTATGGTGAAATTGTTGATGGATTTTACCTACATGGTTGAAAGCTTGAAGTTTTGGAATTTGGAGGCTTCTTTTAGGCAATTGAGTCGCGAACCCGACTCAGTCAGCTCTCTAAATATTTGTTGTTGACTCAATCATGGTTTCTACCTGAGCTCTTCGATTCAATCACGACTCAAAGCCAAATCCTTAAAAAAATGTTAGCGACTCAATCAGTTTGAGTCGCAAAAACTGCTGGATTCATGAGTCGCGACTCAATCAGAGTTGAATCGTATACAAGTCAGGTCCATTCCCACCTCGACGACTGCTAATCGGTTGTCATCTGATCCCGTCCTCGCCTGAGGCGTTTAGATAATGAGCTGACCGCTCTCTGGTGTGTGCCGCAAAGTTTGTGGTCTTGAGTCCATTCCCACCTCGACGACTGCTAATCGGTTGTCATCTGATCCCGTCCTCGCCTGAGGCGCTTAGATAACGAGCTGATTGCTATCTGACGCGATGCCAGATAGTGTGCCGGAAACGGCGGGGTTTTCCTCCTACCGCGCCAAAGAGCGACCGTGCCAGAGGGTGACCGCCCCTCGAGAGCGACCGCCCTCCCCCCCCCCTCTCCCCCTTCCCTCCCTCAAGAGCGCAAGGGGGAAAACCGACGCATCAACCAAAGTCCGTATAGTTGCAAACAAACTAGTATTTGTTAGCAGCAAGCAGCAAACGTCCTGGTGGGTCAGAATAGTTGAATACGTACTAGTATAGTTGTGAACGTTTTAGGATGGATGCAACTGTCCTGACCGGTCAGGATAGTTGCATACATACTGGGCTGTCCAGTACATTTGCAACAATACTAGTACAGTTGCAATTGTACTGAAAGATTGGGCACGGCTGATTGGTGAAAACGATTATTTTTGGCGATTTTCAAATAATGCTTGACTTGGGGTGTAATATGGTTCATGATTATATAATGTCATGATCAGTGATCACGTTACTAGGCAACAGTGGTGGTGGTACAAGGGGGGGGGGGGGGGAGGAAGTTGCCCTTACCAATACTGCCATTTTCACCATTACCAATGCATGCCGTTTTCAATTATTCACGATTTTGTAAAGTTTAGTTCCAAAAAATCGTTTATTTTTATATTGTCCAAAAGTGAAGCCATTGTAGAAGATTATGGCCATGTTATTCAGCCACCTCCTCTGGTTGCAATAAAGAGATCCAGGTTCAGAGCCATCTGCCAGCTTCGTAAGAATTCTTGTACCCGTGTGCTTTGAAGCCACTCGTCCAGCTTCATCACAAATATCACGGGACATATGGAAGGGGAAATCGAAAGCACGTCTCACTGAAAGACAGACTGCCGAACGCTCCGAAAACCAACTATCGACTGAGCAACACCATGTGACCACGTCCCGTGTCACCTTCGGTCACGTGACAGCTCGGGGCCACGCTGTTTGTCGCAGCGTGGCCGCGAACCGCAGCCAGACGCCACGTACGTAACCAGGATTTCCGTCAGGGGTGGGTGGGTCAACTGTTAGATTTGGTACAAATAACTCGCAAAGTCGCAAATCTTTCGCAAAATCGCTACAGATATAGTATACCTAAGCTGCGTCTCTCAGGGGGTCATGGCCCCTTGCTCTCCCCCCCCCCCGTTAGCTACGTGGGTGACAGACGCTCCCCCAAACTTCCTAACAAGCGCTGTTTAGCACGCGCATTGGATAGAGAGGGACAGTGGACAATGAAGCTCCCCTGGAACTTTTGGACAATATAAAAATAAACGAGTTTTTGGAACCAAACTTAACAAAATCGCGAATAATTGAAAACGGCATGAATTGGAAATGGTGAAAATGGCCGTGAATGGCCGAAAATGGTGAAATCAGCCGTGCCCAATCTTTCAGTACATTTGCAACTGTACTAGTATTGTTGCAAACGTACTGGACAGCCCAGCACGTATGCAACTATCCTGACCGGTCAGGACAGTTGCATCCATCCTAGGACGTTCGCAACTATACTAGTACGTATACAAATATACTGACCCACCAGGACGTTTGCAACTATACTAGTTTGTTTGCAACTATACGGATTTCGCAAACGTACTGTAACATATACACGCAATCACTGCGTTCCATAACAAAGTCAAGCCAAGGAGCGCATAACAAACAAAATGTAGCATATGTGATCTCATTTGACCTTCTAGATATTGACCTAGGGTCATTAGATTTTCCCCAAAACAGAGGTACCCACAGAGCCCCTACCTGAAAATGTGTGTTTTTCGTTCATTGACCCTACAGGGAAAGCCTATGCCATCTGAGGTCACCAATACCCTTTTGTCAATAACTATCGACAGAATAAAGATAGAGAAGTGGAACTGGTACCAATGTATTTATATCATCGATACACGTCTCCCAATATCCAGCATAATCTACTCGGGTCACCACTTGACCTTGACCTGAGGTCACATTTATATATTGACTTGACCTGGTTAACTTAAATATGAGTAGAAGCAAATTGACGAGACAATAACGATGCCGTCAAAATTACTGCCCTTTCTTTATTAGGTAAAAAATAATTTGCGAAGAACAGTTTTGCCAAAAAATAACCTTTTGACATTTGATGACCTCTGGAGCCTAAACTATTGACCTGAGCTCAAATCTGAGGACACTTATGTCGATTGCATTTTTCAAGAGCTTTTTATTGTTTTTTATGTTTGCTGCTAGCTATCATAGTTCCACAGATATTTGGGGGTGTTCGAAGCAAAGTCCTAAAACTGGAAAATCTGACCTTTGATGACCTCTGGTGACCTCAATTTTAACCTGACCTAAAAAAAGACTGATATACTTTCGAAGGACATTGTCTAGAGCTATCTAACGCCGTTTTCAGCTTCTCGCTACGTTGCGTGGTTTTCGAGATCATAGGGGGGGGGGGGGGGGGGGGTGCGAAATCCCCCCCCTCCAGGGCGTGTAATTATCAGAGGCCCTCCAGGGCGCGTGTTAACATTATATTTAAATTGAGATACTCATTTTCATGGCTTGGCATTGACATTAAGTATGGTAGCAGTTAAAACAACCAAAATGATCTAATAAAAAAGATATTCGAGTTTGATTTTGACATCTGTAAAAAATAAGGCCCATGTGCATTTGAATAGGGCCTCTAACCCGACAGCGTCGTCTCTTTACCCAACTGGTAATGATAGTCGACTTGTTTTAAGGTCAGCCTTGGAATATTTTCGTCTTTCATTTCTCGATCCCCGGGTGGTTCGCAATCTAAGCCAATCTAGACACCGGGTAGTTCGCTTTTTCTGCGCAATAGATGTCGACAAAAAATTGTGTCATACATTTGGCAGCACAAAGGATTTCCCTGTTATTAAAAAATCACATGACGTCACCAACCCAACTTTCCGCTTAAAACTAAAAGTTGAATATCTTCCAAGATAATTTTTTTCTCGGAAAGAAGTGCACGAACATGTTTGGCTGACCTCGCCTGACATGTAGACATGCAATTAAGTGTGATTCGACAACTTCCACAAAGGTGGGACAGTCCCTTTAACCGGGGAGGGTGGCGTCGGGTCGTTAGCGCCAAGAGCCGTTGACAGGGGGGGGGGGGGGATGGGTGTCGGATTGTCAACGGCGAAAATTCGTTGATGGGGGGGGGGGGGGGGGGTGTCGGGTCCTCAGTGCCAAGGCCATATAACCCGGTAAATCAGCGTTTGTTTTTACCATCCCCCGCGGCCAGTGGACGTCGTCATTGGGATATTAACTCCGTGGCCGCCGTCCACGCTCTATATAATAGACGATAATCTGGAATAGTTTTCAGCGGCTTTTAACCATGCTTTTGTGTTGGATATAATGCAGAAAGGGGCGATGTGATCTGGCAATGGCAAATCTAGGCGTCCGTCACTCTTACTGCACAACCTGGCCGGAATCCCTCGGGTCTGACCGAGCGTATTAACCGGCGCCGTGCCGGGGTGGGGGTGTTTAGACGCCTCCCTAAGGTTTGTCGAGGATAGCGAAAAAATGGCGGAGCGTAGCGCCGCTTTTTTCGGCACAAGTGTTTGGGCATTAATTCCCCACATTGTGTACAATTTTGAACCTCGGGTCATACCAGGTCAAGTCACAAGGCCAGATCACGTGACCCACTTCCAAAGACGTTTGTGGTCGTACCACAGCCACAGTTTCTGGCTGATCGGTTTCAAACTTACAGAATTTCATAAGGTCATATGTACCTACATTTTGTTGATCTCATATTTTGTTTATATCTGTGACCAAAGGTCGGGTCAATTTCGTGACCTCCCCATTATAAGTCAATGGGGAAATATTCAAATGGTTCCTGTTCCGAGGATACGCATGATATCAGTCCAATTCCTCCTGATAATGCTATCATAGGTCATTATTGATGAACCGGGTACAACTTTTGTTCAGTGACCCCTACAGGCAGGCACGTAGCCAAGGGGAGGGCGGCGGGGGCGGCCGCCCCTGCTCCCCCCTGGAGGCCAGGAGGGCCCTTTTTGGCGCGCGAGGGCCCTTTTTGGCGCGCGAGGGCCCTTTTCGGCGCGCGCAGCTCGCCGAAAAGAGCCGACGAGACTGCGCGAAGCGCGGTATCATAGGCTCTTTACTACACGAAGCGTGGTCTTTAGAGAGTTTAGAGGACTTCAGAGGCCCTTTATGGCCACTAGGGCCCTCTCTGAAAGACCAGAGGACCCCTTGGACGTTTAAAAGAGCCCTGTGTATGTCAGAGGGGCCCCTGACCAGACCGACAGGGCCCCTGAGCGGGTCAGAGGGCCCCCTGACCACGTCGAATGGGCCCCCTGAACACGTCGAATGGGCCCCTAGCCAGCACAGAGGGGCCCCTGGGCAGGTTGAGAGGCTCCTAAGCATGTCGACAGGGCGACAAAGTGGCCAGCGCAGTCCTTTGCCAAGTCATAAGGGCCCCTGAGCAGGTTGGAGGGCCCCTGGACAGACCAGAGGGCCCCTGGGAAGTTAAGGGGGCCCCTGTGCATGTCAGAGGGGCCCTGACTAGACCGAAAGGGCCCCTAGGTGGGTCAGAAGGGCCCCTGAACATGCCGAATGAACCCCTAGCCAGCACGAAGGGGCCCCAGGGCAGGTCGGAGGGCACTCGGATCATGTCGCAAGGCGACAAAGCAGCCAGCGCAGTCCCTTGCTAGGTCGGAAGGGCCCCTTAGAAGGTTAAAGGGCCCCTGGAGAGACCAGAGGGCCCCTGGAAAGTTAAAAGGGCCCCTGCGCAGATCGGAGGGGCCCCTGACCAGACCGAAAGGACCCCTGGGCGGGTAATAAGGGCCCCTGAACATGCCGAAGTGGCCACTGGCCAGCACTGAGGGGCTCAAGGGCAGGTTGGAGGGCCCCTTGAGCATGTCGGCAGGGCGACAAAGCAGCCAGTGCAGTCCCTGGCCAGGTCGGAAGGACCTCTGAACAGGCCGAATGGGCCGCTTGACACACAAGAGGGGCATCTTGGAAGGTCAGAGGAGTCTCTTGTGAGACCGGAAGGGTCAAAGCACGTAGAGATCTCAGATGAAGATTAAATACAAAGAGGACTGACTCCACAATACAAATATTAAAAGCGGAGCTTTCGGGTATATTGTAACACCCTTCGTCAGGGTGCTACAATATATCCAAAAGATCCAATTTGATTTTTTTCCTGTAGAGTAAGCCCTCTTTGTATTATACATATTACCCACTCCACATCATGTCTTTTCGCTTCGCGGATCCCAAATGAGTCCCTGAACAGGTCGGAAGTGCGTAGAAAAGGTCTGAAGGGCCCCTAGGCGATCTGAAGGGACTTTGGGCCTTTCAACAGTAAGCATACAGTTGTACAGGGAATAAAACTCAATATTTTCGCGCCGCTCCGCGGCGCAATTTAACTACAAATTCAATTATATGCGATTTAGGAGAAAAATCGGTCAGTTTCTCGGCGCATTTATGTGTTATGTTGCTACTTTCCTATATTATTGTGCAAAATAGTTCACTTTAGCACTTTTTCCCCGCACTTTTAAACGCACAATATAGCAATTTTAGAGGTCCGCACCATACGCAATGCGACGCATTGATGAGAAAGCAACCCAGGGCATAATACTCAACATTTTCGCGCCGTCCGCGGCGCAATTTGTTTAAGAGTTCCAGGTCTTGAGCTTAAAAAAATATTGCAAGTTGGTATAGCTGATTCCAAATTCGTGTCGCTGGTTCCAAAGTTGATGTGGCAGTTTGCTAACTCCAGCTTCTAAACGTTGGTATGGCCCATGCCATACCTGCCATACTGCATTTTCCAGCCTTGTAACGTGCCTTTTCATGCGTTTTTTTGGAGGGCGGGGGGCCTTTCAACGCTTGGGAAGGGGCCCTTTCAACGCTCGGGAAGGGGCCATTTCGAGGCGCCCCCCCTGGACGAAATCCTGGCTACGTGCCTGCCTACAAGGTTGGCAGAGGTCATCTGAGATCACCAACACTTTTGTGTCAATAACTCTCAACAGAAGAAAGATATAAAAGTCAAACTGGAACCAATATGTTTGTCTCGTCGAGACACGTCTTTCAATATGCAACATGACCTACTTGAGTCACCACTTGACCTTGACCTGAGTTCAAATATATAAGTTGACCTAACCTGGTCTGCATGAATATGAATCGAAGCGCCTTGACGAGACAAACATGATGAGGTCAACATTATTTCCTTATCTTTATTAGGCAAAACGTTATTTGCGAAAAACAGTTAAACCCAAAAATAGTAATTTGGCCTTTAGTGACCTCTGGAGCCTAAACTATTGACCTGAGCAAAATTTGAGGACACCAATGGCGATTGCATGTCTAAATGGATTTCGATTGCTTTTAATTCATTTCTTCCTAGCTATCATAGTTCCCGAGATATTTGGGGGTTTCTGGAGCGAAGTCTTGAAACGGGAAAATCTGACATTTGATGGCCTCTGGTGACCTCAATATTGATCTGAGCCAAAAACAACTGACTATATAGTTTCAAAAAGGTTTTTGACGAGCTATCGTACCGTGTATTTGGATTCTGTCTACTCTCCATAGGAGCCTAGTTAGAAGGGGGCGTTTCAGAACTAATCAGATTTTACCAGGCCAATGACGTCTCATTGACAGCATTTGGTAGCAATTTCCTTACCTATGGCCCACTATAGGGATGACTCCCCCTGC
>JAXIVJ010009649.1:0-5000 GCA_036785665.1 Chirona hameri | reverse complement strand
ATAAAGCGAACATGTACCAATACAGCGAACAGTACCGATACAGCGAACAGGTACCGATACAGCGAACAGTGCCGATAAAGCGAACAGGTACCGATACAGCGAACAGGTGCCGATATAGGACACAGGTGCGAACAGGTACCGATACAGCGAACAGTGCCGATAAAGCCAACAGGTACCGATACAGCGAACAGGTGCCGATATAGCAAACATGTGCGAACAGGTACCGATACAGCGAACAGGTACCGATACAGCGAACAGGTGCTGATATAGCAAACATGTGCGAACAGGTACCGATACAGCGAACAGGTACCGATACAGCGAGCAGGTGCCGATATAGCAAAAATGTGTGAACAGGTACCGATACAGCGAACAGGTACTGATACAGCGAACAGGTGCTGATATAGCAAACATGTGCGAACAGGTACCGATACAGCGAACAGTACCGATACAGCGAACAGGTACCGATACAGCGAACAGGTACCGATACAGCGAACAGTACCGATACAGCGAACAATACCGATACAGCGAACAGTACCGATACAGCGAACAGTACTGATACAGCGAACAGGTACCGATACAGCGAACATGTACCGATACAGCCAACAGTACCGGTACAGTGAACAGGTACCGATAACACGAACAGGTACCGATACAGCGAACAAGTACCGATACAGCGAACAATTCCGATACAGCGAACAGTACCGATACAGCGAACAGTACCGATACAGCGAACAGTACCGATACAGCGAACAGTACCAATACAGCGAACAGTACCGATACAGCGAACAGTACCGATACAGAGAACAGGCATCGATACAGCAAACCGATACAGCGAACAGTACCGATACAGCGAACAGGTACCGATACAGCGAACAGTACCGTTACAGCGAACAGGTATCGATACAGCAAACCGATACAGCAAACAGTAGCGATACAGCGAACAGTACCGATACAGCGAACAGGTACCGAACAGGTACGATAAGCGAACAGGTACCAATACAGCGAACAGTACCGATACCGATACAGCTAACCGATACGCGAACAGGTACAGCGAACAGGTACCGATACAGCGAACAGTGCCGATACAGCGAACAGTACCGACACAGCGAACAGGTACCGATAAAGCGAACATGTACCAATATAGCGAACAGTACCGATACAGCTAACAGGTACCGATACAGCGAACAGGTACCGATAAAGCAAACAGGTACCAATACAGCAAACAGTACCGATACAGCGATACAGCGAACAGGCCGATACAGCGTACCGATACAGTGACAGGTACCGATATAGGACAGTGCCGATAGCACAGTACGAACAGGTACCGATACAGCGAATAGGTACCCCCCCCCCCCCCCCCCCCCCCCCCCCCATAGGTACCGATACAGCCGAACATTGCGAACAGGTACCGATGCAGCGAACAGGTACCGATACAGGCAACTGGCACCGATACAGCGACCAGGTGCCTATACAGCGAACAGGTACCGATACAGCAAACAGCACCGATACAGCGAACAGTAACAATACAGCGCACAGGTACCAATAAAGCGAACAGGTACCGATACAGCGAACAAGTACGGATACATCGAACAGGTACCGATACAGCAAACAGCACCGATACAGCGTACAAGTACGGATACAGCGTACAAGTACCGATACAGCGAACAAGTCCCGATACAGCGCACAGGTACCGATAAAGCGAACTGGTAACAAGCAGAACATGTGTCAACTGATAATATGCGACTCGAACGCGGTGCCTGCCGCGTGGATGTGGAAAGATAACGAGTTACTGTAGCTGCTGCTCGAAAAGAAATGACAGACTTTTCAGCGACATATACCTACCTTCACCAACTGATTATTTCCGGCAACTTTAAGTGTTTAATCGCATACAAACCTTCATGGCCGAGCTATGTTTTTCGTGTGTTTTAGCTAAACACACTAAATATGCACGTATATACCTAGAGGAAAAATATATATACAAAATGAGACTGCTCTTTATACTAAAAATTCCACTTAATGCGTCATTTTGGTCACCGGTATGTTATGCGATGTCCATGAATTTAGTGGTGTGTTTTCTCCGCAGTACCAGCAGCGGCAGCCCGTCAGTACAAGTCACCAGCGAGACTACAACTACTGCTAACGGTATGCTCCCTAACCACACATCCTGGGCGCGAGGCACTGGCAATGCCTGTTTGGTAGCCCGAGTCAGCCGACCAAGTCTGGATCTCGGTTTTATAAATGCAGCCAGCGAGGTGTAAACACAGTTTTAAGAGTAAACATTGCAATCTGACCCAGAAAAAAACATATTCTTCAACATATCCATATCTTAGAGCTGTCAACATGCGTACGTTAAATCTAATATCGGATAAAAAAATAACCACACAGCTGGATATCTTGGCATCCCTTCATGAGTGTGGATGAGAATGGGGGCCCTGATGACTTTCTTATCAGTGAACGACCAGTTCATGCGGTAAATATGCAAAACTTTTCTCCGGACTCGCTGCCTTCTTCGGTGCTCAAAAGATATCACACAACTGAGTGATATTTCTTAAGCATTTAAATTCAACCGCGTATATTGTTCATATTCTGTCGAAAAGTGATCTATGAGTTGTATTTTCACGGGTCGTGACAGCGACTTGCCTAGCTGGTTACCAAGGTAACGATGCTGCTCCCATGTATCTCCTCCACCAACAGGCGCGGTCAACGTTACGCTGGAAGCTAGTACGGACAGGCCTGCCAGCAACCTCTCAACTTCTCCGAACGTGACGTCATCAGACCAGAACGTGGCATCATCAGTAGAACCGCAGGCGACAGAGCCGACTATATCACCTGAGGAGTTCAACAACTTCTACGGCACTATTAGAGACGCCAAGTTCGACGGACTTCAATGGCTCAAGGATCTGGACCCGAAGCTGCGAAAAGAGACGGAACAAATCTGCAAGGATGTGCTGGACTACCTGAAATATCCGTTTGTTTATCCACAAGAGAGAATGACCAAGCGGGTGGAACAAAAGGAAGAAGTGGTGACACAAAAGGTGTGAGGGTAGCTGGCTGTGATATTTAGCTGAGGCGAAGGCGCTGGAAAAACTGCTCAATGGTAGCATAATATAGCGTCTCTGTGACCGTGTGCTCTGGGTTTTGATATGTTATGCGATGCATGTTATGTTATGGTCAGTGGCGCACGCAGGATTCCATTGGGGGAGGGGGTCAGAGCCCTAAGAGCGGGCCCCCTTGTGTGCGGGCCCCCACCCGTTTTAAGAAAACTTCGCGAATTTCTGTCACTTGTTTTTGAGCGGGCCCTCTATAGCATGGGATCTGAGACACGCTAATTGTCTTGTCAATGTCGTGTAAGGTGACTGCGTGTGCTACTGATGTGCGCATTTTAGTTGCGTGTGCTACTGATGTGCGGTACAACTGTCGAGAGTTGATGAAATGAGGTCAATGACAACACGCAGTAGTGGTAGACCGATACGATATTTTCGTAGCAGGTATGTGTGATCAGTTGGCGCAATACATAGCTGATTTTTACAACATACAGCATCGCAACAATTGGGGAGACGGTCTCGCGCATGACTTGGGAAGGCATAACTAACGGATCCAAGGTCTGGTGTCAACCAGTTGCTGCACAGCTGTCTGGAACTGGAAGCTCCGCACACCCATGCAGGCTTTCTGGAGTTTAGTCAAAGTGAGAGCAGCACGTGGAACAGATCGCGTCAAAAAGTTCAAACGTCGTAATAACTAGGTGTTTTTTTTTCTCGAGAGATCTGCTACCAGTTGTCATTGGTGGGCTTGGATACTCAAAATCATCGGTCCGTAGCTACATCTCTAGTATTGATGATGAAACGTAACATGTGCTAAATAACGATTTTTTATTTATTTCATCGGTGAAGTTGAGTATTACAATATTATTTGGCTACCCCCGTAGATGCTTGAGATGTTTATGCGTAAATTGTAGTGTAGATAGAGACCGCGTTTACGCGTGACTTTATTTTCTCTAGGCATGAAGGAATTATCTCTTCGGAAATTTAGGCAATTTTATAAATTGGGCAAATTATGCGCTTGTTTTCCTTTCTAACCTCCCAGATTCATGTCCCACAGGTTTAGAAGTCCCAGCCTTTGGACGTCAAAGTCCCGTATAAATACGCTAGACTACGTTCGTGAACGGAATAGGAATTAACCCTGGAGGCGCTGGGGGAAACGTTTTTTCGCCCTCCCCCCTTGGTTTTCGATCCAGGCCCCTGCCTCGATCGGGCCTGACCAAGAAAGGGCCCGTACCAGAAACGGGCACGTATCAAGAACATGCGAGGACCAGGCCCTGTTGTGACCGGGCCCTCGTTCTGACCGGACCCCTTATCACACCTTTGCCAGCACCGGGCCCCTGCCTCGACCAGGCCTGACCAAGACCGGGCCCCTGCCAGGTATGGGCCAGAATATGGGCGCCTTAAACATGTCGGGGGGGGGGGGGGGGGAGAGGGGGGTCAGATGACCCCTTTGACCCCCCCCCCTATGTGCGCCACTGGTTATGGTGCGTTATGGGACCTGCTTGACCTGCTCGGCTGGTTCTGTTGGCCAGTGACTTGCGGGACAGCATATATATATATATATATATATATATATATATATATATATATATATATATATATATATATATATATATATATATATATATATATATATATATATATATATATATATATATATATATATATATATATATATATATATATATATATATATATATATATATATATATATATAATATATATATATATATATATATATATATATATATATATATATATATATATATATATATATTATATATATATATATATATATATATATATATATATATATATATATATATATATATATATATATATATATATATATATATATATATATATATATATATATATATATATATATATATATATATATATATTATATATATATATATATATATATATATATATATATATATATATATATATATATAT
>JAXIVJ010009648.1:0-45000 GCA_036785665.1 Chirona hameri | reverse complement strand
ATGTTGCAAAGGCTTAACTAAACGCATAAAAAATTAGTATTTTTTATTTTGTCATTTCAGTGGACCCCCAAGTCAAAAATTATCGGCGACGCCCCTGGGTACAGCTGACAATTGACATAGTTTTGCTCAGTGTAAGGCAATGTCGGAACTATAAAAACTGCTTGCTGACGATCCTTCCTTTTCGATATCCCAAAAGGTCGAAAAGCTAAAAAAGAAAAGAAATCTTCTAGTTGCCAAATAAAGTGGCCCAAATCCGGGAAGAAATTCGAAATTGGGGGTAGGTAAGGTCCTGTAAAAACGGGTTGCCCCTCCCCAAACAAAACAAAAAAGCCGGCTGGATCCGCCCTTGCCCGTGACCTGTATGGAGCGAAGTGACGAAACTTACTCTCACCACAAGCTTTGGCGTGACGCGGAGCGTGATTCAGCTAGTTTTGCCCATTTTACTTTTTGTATTCGACTTTGTGCCCTTTTGAATTTTTGCATGTGACTTTGGCTTTTTTACTTTTTGCATTTGACTTTTAGCTTTATTAACTTTTGGCATCTGACTTTTTGCCTTTTTGACTTTTTGCATTTTACTTTTTGTATTTTTGACTTTTTGCATTTTACTTTTTGCCTTTTTGCCTTTTTGCATTTGACGTTTTGTCTTTTTGAGTTTTATCCATTATGGATTTTTGCCTGTTTGACTTCTTGCATTTTACTTTTATCCTTCTGACTTTTTGCATTTTACTTTTTGTCCTTTTGACTTTTTGCTGTTTTGACTTTTTGATTTGAATTTTATCCCATTTGATCTTTTGCCTGTTTGACTTTTTGCATTTTACTTTTTGCTTTTTGAATTTTTACCATTTTACTTTTTGTCCGTTTGACTTTTTGCCTTTTTACTTTTTGCATTTGACTTTTAGCCTATTTGACGTTTTATCCTTTGACTTTTTCACATTTGACTTTTTGTCCTTTGACTTTTTGACTTGTCTGGTTACCGGCGAAAAGCGCCCCGCCCCCCTCCAGCCAATGGCGGGTTAAATATGGCGGGTTAAATACTGTCGTCGCAGATATCGAAAATGTCGTCGCAGATATCGTCGCTAACAATGGATATAAACCCGCCCGGGTGTGTTGGCGGAGCGTGAAGTACGGAGCGACGTAATGCGAACATATCAGTGCGAGGCCCACTGCATTTTTTCCTTCTTTTTCGCGTAGAATCATCAGGTTGACGTTTGCATTCGTAATTTCGGGGTTCTACATTACACAATACACATGACACGTGGCATGATTAAGAAAGAAATACACGGAGAAGCGCCTGGTGCCAGCGCGGTTCGAACCCACGACCAACCTACGAATACGCTAGGAGTAGACAGGTATACCAACTGATCTTTTTGGGCTGATGTGATTGTCACTGTTATTCAGTCTCCAATGTTGGCTATCTGCCAGCTCAGGACAGGTGACCCCTTGACCCTCGAGACAGACGGCCCTGACCACCACCCGGGTCGCGGCGCATTCCATTCCGACATCGCCCCGCACTCTCTCCCTCCATCCCCTCCCCAGGTCACGCACCAGGGGAGGGGATGCCAGACAGACCAGGTACCAACATACGGTGGGGAAACCACCTTTGTTGTGCCTATTGCGACCGTAGCGCCACGTGGTGGCAAGGGAAGTTCATTAGTAAAACGACTGTACGTTGCTTGCGTTACGATGCTTGTGCGTTACGATGCGTTACGATGCTTGTGCATTATACGAGTACGGCTGTGTAGTGTGGAGGTTAATTTTACCTCAGTTTTAACCGGCCCGACCCACGACCATGACATATGTGGACCGGACCGGAAGCATGAAGCAGGGAAGTATATATCTATTTTCTTTCTCCCTAAATAAATGTGATAAATTAAGTCCTAATATACCTAGGCCACATTAGTTCCAGAGGTTGCACAATGCACCCAGCACAGGCTACGGAACAAAATAGCATATATTAACACTGGAGTGGCGCACCAAAATAACTAATTAGGCACTAAATGCAGTATAAGTGATTTAGTGACCTTCAGCTCAATAATTATGCACCAGTGGCAGCGTGCCATACATGATTATTGATTATTTACGACTCCCTGCAAATTTTCTCGCAACCCCACAGTGCAGCCACGACTCTCAATTTCAGAACTTCAGCTTTAGCTAATTCATCAACCATCAGCAACCAGCCTTCAATATAAATCAAATTCTGCAGAAAAAAACATCATCGTCCTTGCCATTACTTTCAGCTGTCGGAGTGTGCGTCTCTGACATTCACAGTCAATACGAGCGATAGCGCGTAAGTTATTGTATGAATCTCGTCTCTACGCTAACATAGACCTGTAGTATTGCTGCATGCTCTTCACATTGCTGTTCGCCGTGAGCGGTGAATGTTGCCGGGATGTCATGAAACTTTACATAGAAGATAACACGCGTTTAAACAGAAAACAACGTTAGATATAAAAACAGTCTGTTTTGTCCTGCAACCGTGTCTTATCTCCGTGTCTCCGTGACTGGCCGCCGGCCGGATGTCTTCCGCGTCAGGCAGTATCTCCGTGTCTCCATGTCTCGTGTGTCGGGTCGTGTATCCGTGTCTCCGTGTCTTCATGTGTCTCCGTGTCTCCGTGCCTCCATGTCTCCCGTGTCAGCCAGTATCTCCGTGTCTCCATGTATCCTGTGTCGGGTCGTGTCTCCGTGTCTCCGTGTCTTCATGTGTCTCCGTGTCTCCGTGTCTTCATGTGTCTCCGTGTCTCCGTGCCTCCATGTCTCCCGTGTCAGCCAGTATCTCCGTGTCTCCATGTCTCCTGTGTCGGGTCGTGTCTCCGTGTCTCCATGTGTCTCCGTGTCTCCATGTGTCTCCGTGTCTCCGTGTCTCCTTGTCTCCTGTGTCGGGTCGTGTCTCCGTGTCTCCGTGTCTTCATGTGTCTCCATGTCTCCCGCGTCAGGCAGTATCTCCGTGTCTCCATGTCTCCTGTGTCGGGTCGTGTCTCCGTGTCTCCGTGTCTCCGTGTCTCCGTGTCTCCCGCGTCAGGCAGTATCTCCGTGTCTCCATGTCTCCTGTGTCGGGTCGTGTCTCCGTGTCTCTGTGTCTTCATGTATCCCGTGACGGGCCGTAGCTCCGTATGTCGGGGACGGGTCGCCGTCCGGCCGTCTCTCGGGTGCCGTTTGCCCGGCTGATCGGACGCTGCCGAGCCGAGCGCCAGACATCCGGTGTCAGTCGCGCCGAGCAATCTCCGCGCCAGCAAATGTCAAGGGTTGCGCCGTGCCCTCAACGGGTGCTGGGTTCTGGACTGTGGTGCTCAGGACTGTGGTGTTCTAGACTGTGGTGTTCTGGACTGTGGTGCTCAGGACTGTGGTGTTCTGTACTGTGGTGTTCTGGACTGTGGTGTTCTGTACTGTGGTGTTCTGGACTGTGGTGTTCTGGACTGTGGTGCTCAGGACAGTGGTGTTCTGGACTGTGGTGTTCTGGACTGTGGTGTTCTGGACTGTGGTGTTCTGTACTGTGGTGTTCTGGACTGTGGTGTTCTGGACTGTGGTGCTCAGGACAGTGGTGTTCTGGACTGTGGTGTTCTGGACTGTGGTGTTCTGTACTGTGGTGTTCTGGACTGTGGTGTTCTGGACTGTGGTGTTATGTACTGTGGTGTTCTGTACTGTGGTGTTCTAGACTGTGGTGTTATGTACTGTGGTGTTCTGGACTGTGGTGTTCTGGACTGTGGTGTTCTGGACTGTGGTATTATGGACTGTGGTGCTCTAGACTGTGGTGTTCTGGACTGTGGTGCTCTGGGCTGTGGTACTCTGGGCTGTGGTGATCTGCTCTGGAATGTGGCGTTCTGGGCTGTGGTGCTCTTAACTGTGGTTATCTGAACGTATGCTCTACTTTGACTGTAGTGCTCTGAACTGTGGTGTTCTGGACTGTGGTGCTGTGGTGTTCTGTGTGGTGCTCTACTTTAAACTGTGGTGCTCTGCTCTGGTCTGGGGTGCTCTAACTCTGATGTTGGTGCTCTGCTCTGGTCTGTGCTGCCTGTTCTGCACAGTGGTGCTCTGTTCTGGGTTGTGGTGCTCTGCTCTGCTCGTTGCCGCTCTGAACTGATGCGTTTCTCGGGGCGGCATCAGGCGGGAGCCGTCAGCTCGTTTGTCAAGTCGACAGAGTCGACAGAGCATGGCTGAAGACGGCAGGGCATTGTGGCCACCAGGCAATGGTGAATTATGGGCCGTTACTGCCACGGAAACGGTCCCGCCTAGCCTTGGATTGTAGAGAATATAGTTCCAGCGCACACTGGAAAGCTACCTTTATTAAAAACAAATAAATATTTGTTTACCATAAATGCACATATACAACAAGAAACAAAACAATTACAGCACCCGACCTTATCGCTGGGCCGACACTTAGCAATTACACCGGGTAGCAGACAGTGAAATGTTTATTTTTATCGACTGAGCAACTAGGCAGCCTTCGCTAAGGAAACTCATTAGACTCATTTTGTTTGAAAATCCAAACCCAGTGTCAATATTTTTGCACTGCTAGTATTCAATCTGGGTCAGTCAACCGGTCGAAACCCAAGCAATAGCTACTTGCGATGTTTTTCTTCGTTTCTTGATGATCATAAAGTCTACGGTCAACGAACCATGGGGGGAACTTTCAGAAAAAAGTTGGTGGGGAAAAATGTCATATTTTCCGGCTGTTTTGCATGGTTGAGGTGAAAAAGGACAATTTTAACGTAAGGAAACCTTCAAATCTGACATAAGTTGGTGGGACCAAACTCAAAGTTGGTGGGGCAATGGCCCCACCATTTGAATAGGAAACTTCACCCGTGCAACGAACGTATACATCACATCATACAAGCAATGACACATTCGTACCATGTAGCCTATGATTGATAAGGAATTTGTATGTATAATGTGCGCAAAGTCGTTATCGGCGCATCGAGTGGCAGCATTTGTTTTGGCGTTTAACTATTGATATGTGGCAAAAAGTTGCCTCGAAGTCAGGCAACGTCGCCCAAGCAGCGTGCGCACTTGGAGTAGCCGAGTGAACTACCTTAACTTAATCATTCATTATGCGCATAATGTATCCTTCTATGATAAAACTAAGCATACCGACGTAAAAGTGGGTATTTCAGCTTACATATACACCCTCAATCGAATTTCGAAGTTAATGTTTAAGCATGTTATAAGCACTTGCAATATCGCTTATCCTGTATCTTCAATGACAAAGAACGCAGACAATGTGTTGCTGCTGATCGACAAGGCGGCCGGTCGAAATGAGAGAGAGAAAGTCGATGTTGAGGCTAAAAAAATCAACGTTTTTAACTTCGTGCATCTTTATCAATAGTATCTGACTAACCGATTGTTTTTTGCTAGGTTCCCCTAGTTCTACAAGCACCTTCACGTAGGTATTCACTCCATTTATATCATATAGCGACATTTTGAACATGTTGCCATTAACTCCAGATGATATTTCTGTTCTCGATTTTAAGTGAAGGGAAACAGAAGGAAACGGTCAGAAGATGTATTTTGTTCATTGTTTAGGTCATAGTCAAAGCAGCCATACTGAAGAATAGCCTCATACCTACTCTCACAGTTGAGTGGCCTCCCAATATTGGGTAAAACACATAATCTCACTAACACTGCCACATGTTTGTCGCACGTCAAACACATCATACTCGCATTGGAATGACATGGATTGTAAACATTCAACAATGATCCATAGAGTATCATAACAGCCACAATGCAGTGAAGTAACGACATACACTCATTGCATATGCAATATGCATTCTTCAGGCAACTTTCGATTACCTTGGCTCAGGAATGGGACACTACTCAGAAAAAGACACTATCAGCGTTAGGATGGTGTTAACGATAGGAATGAAACACTACTCAGAAAGAGATACTATCCGTTTTCACGAAGGATTATTGCGCTGAAAAGTTTCTGAAAGATTCTGAAAGTTTTGAAAAACTACACAACTTTTACATGCGATTTTTGGCTAGAAATGTCCCTCATAATTTTGTAATATGTTGGTAAGAATAAAACAGGTTGACAAAATTGCGGTTTGGTGGTAATAGGCAAGATAAGTATTGATAGAATGTTCCAGAAACTTTTAGGAAGACTCTATCAATACTTTTCTTGCTTATTACCACCAAACCGCAATTTTTTCAACATATTTTATTCTTACCAACATATTACAAAATTATGAGGGACATTTCTAGCCAAAAATCGCATGTAAAAGTTGTGTAGTTTTTCAAAACTTTCAGAATCTTTCACACACTTTTCAGCGCAATAATCCTTCATGAAAACGGCTACTATCAGCGTTAGGATGGTGTTAATGACGATGAAGAAGATGTGAGCAGCAGGAGGTGGGCATGTGTTTTTTCTTTCTTTCGTGGACCACCAGGAAACGCACCGTTTAACATAGTCGAATATCTTGTGCAAACTTTCTTACTCTAATGAAACCTATCAGCCATCTTCCAAGTCAAATCGCCAGGCTTTGCGCTGATTGAGGCGCCTTCAGTGACTGCTGAGGAGCCTGACTCCAAACTGACTACAAAAAAACAAAACACCGGGGTCAGATTAGGTAGAGGCTTCATACACAACGCTCAAAACGGGTGTGGCTGGTCCATACCGAACCCCTGACTGACGACCACTCAAATTGTCCAACTTCACCCAGGGTCTAAACGCATAGGTCAAGAACAAAATACGTGCGCCACTCGAACCCTCGGAGCGTTCACCGTCGGTCCAGTCCTCGCCTCAACTAGTCCATGCAGGTGGTACCCCACTGCACCACTCATTCAAGCACCAGTCAGCACCACCCAGCCAGTCGGACCTCCCGCCGCACCACTCCCACCAGAGTCACCAGTGTTGCCATCCCCACTGTCACCAGCGTCGCCGTCACCAGCGGCAGGACGGCGGGAGGGCGCACCACCGTCGGGCCGCCGCCCGACTTGACCGCCCGCGTGGGCGCCGTGGGCTTCACCTCCCTGACGGCGTTACTGTAGTTGGTAGGCACCGGCTCGTTACAGTAGGAGCTGTGACAGCACGAGACGCATGTCTGCCGGAGACAGGAGACCCGGAGTGACGGGATGTCCGGTGCTCATACATACACGCACGACATACAACAGTCACATCACGCGTGATCACTGTGGCGATCATTTGAGAGGTAGATGCGAACACTGTTTTTATTTCGTTTAAAGAAAATTTACTTACCGATTACTCTTTTAAAATAATTGCTGGGTATAGCAATATAATATGCTGGGGAGAAATACGTAGACATAAGTAAGCAGACGTTCACCAAGTATCGAGAAAAGGTGACGCGACCGGCAATCAGATGAGGGGACATATGAATAAGTGCAGAACGTCTTTACTCTCGAGATCTCCATGAGATGGCGCAGAGAGCCTGGTCCGGCGGAGCTCAGCTAGTCAGTCAACCCTGCCATCTCCCTAAGATAGCGCAGATAGCCTGGTCCGGCGGAGCTCAGCTAGTCAGTCAACCCTGCCATCTCCCTGAGATAGCGCAGAGAGCCTGGTCTGGCGGAGCTCAGCTAGTCAGTCAACCCTGCCATCTCCATGAGATGGCGCAGAGAGCCTGGTCTGGCGGAGCTCAGCTAGTCAGTCAACCCTGCCATCTCCCTGAGATGGCGCAGAGAGCCTGGTCTGGCGGAGCTCAGCTAGTCAGTCAAACCTGTCATCTCCATGAGATGGCGCAGAGAGCCTGGTCTGGCGGAGCTCAGCTAGTCAGTCAACCCTGCCATCTCCATGAGATGGCGCAGAGAGCCTGGTCTGGCGGAGCTCAGCTAGTCAGTCAAACCTGTCATCTCCATGAGATGGCGCAGAGAGCCTGGTCTGGCGGAGCTCAGCTAGTCAGTCAACCCTGCCATCTCCCTGAGATAGCGCAGAGAGCCTGGTCTGGCGGAGCTCAGCTAGTCAGTCAACCCTGCCATCTCCATGAGATGGCGCAGAGAGCCTGGTCTGGCGGAGCTCAGCTAGTCAGTCAACCCTGCCATCTCCCTAAGATGGCGCAGAGAGCCTGGTCTGGCGGAGCTCAGCTAGTCAGTCAACCCTGCCATCTCCATGAGATAGCAGTAAGATCCTGGTCCGGCGGAGCTCAGCTAGTCAGTCAACCCTGCCATCTCCATGAGATGGCGCAGAGAGCCTGGTCCGGCGGAGCTCAGCTAGTCAGTCAACCCTGCCATCTCCCTGAGATAGCAGTAAGATCCTGGTCCGGCGGAGCTCAGCTAGTCAGTCAACCCTGCCATCTCCATGAGATGGCGCAGAGAGCCTGGTCTGGCGGAGCTCAGCTAGTCAGTCAACCCTGCCATCTCCATGAGATGGCGCAGAGAGCCTGGTCTGGCGGAGCTCAGCCAGTCAGTCAACCCTGCCATCTCCATGAGATAGCGCAGAGAGCCTGGTCTGGCGGAGCTCAGCTAGTCAGTCAACCCTGCCATCTCCCTGAGATGGCGCAGAGAGCCTGGTCTGGCGGAGCTCAGCTAGTCAGTCAACCCTGCCATCTCCCTGAGATGGCGCAGAGAGCCTGGTCTGGCGGAGCTCAGCTAGTCAGTCAACCCTGCCATCTCCCTGAGATGGCGCAGAGAGCCTGGTCTGGCGGAGCTCAGCTAGTCAGTCAACCCTGCCATCTCCCTGAGATGGCGCAGAGAGCCTGGTCTGGCGGAGCTCAGCTAGTCAGTCAACCCTGCCATCTCCCTGAGATGGCGCAGAGAGCCTGGTCTGGCGGAGCTCAGCTAGTCAGTCAACCCTGCCATCTCCATGAGATGGCGCAGAGAGCCTGGTCTAGCGGAGCTCAGCTAGTCAGTCAACCCTGCCATCTCCCTGAGATGGCGCAGAGAGCCTGGTCTGGCGGAGCTCAGCTAGTCAGTCAACCCTGCCATCTCCATGAGATGGCGCAGAGAGCCTGGTCTGGCGGAGCTCAGCTAGTCAGTCAAACCTGTCATCTCCATGAGTTGGCGCAGAGAGCCTGGTCTGGCGGAGCTCAGCTAGTCAGTCAACCCTGCCATCTCCATGAGATGGCGCAGAGAGCCTGGTCTGGCGGAGCTCAGCTAGTCAGTCAACCCTGCCATCTCCATGAGATGGCGCAGAGAGCCTGGTCTGGCGGAGCTCAGCTAGTCAGTCAACCCTGCCATCTCCATGAGATGGCGCAGAGAGCCTGGTCTGGCGGAGCTCAGCTAGTCAGTCAACCCTGCCATCTCCATGAGATGGCGCAGAGAGCCTGGTCTGGCGGAGCTCAGCCAGTCAGTCAACCCTGCGCCGCACTATCGACTGTGTCTGTCTGTGTGCTGTGTGCCTCGTGCCTCGTGCCTCGTGCTTCGTGCCGTACCTTCTGATGGTCCTCCTGCAGACAGCCGACCTTGGCGGGGCCACACGCGCTCTCCGAGGCACAGTGCTTGTTCACCACCAGACTGTGACCTCTGTTGTCAATGATGTGCAGAGTTCGGCAGAACGATGTGCCTGTTGCAGACAGACAGGATACAAAGTGTGAGTGTTCACTGTTCAGCAACAGCGACAGGGGCAGCACCCACTTCCACTTCCTTAAAAGAGATTCACACCGGATGGCGGATACGGTGATTGGTGAGTGCATGCGCATGCCCGAAAAGCGGCGTACGCAATACACATGTGGCGAACGATGCAATAACAACTGTACACGGCACCTATGCAAAGGCACCGGTAGCTTTGATGCAAATGCCCTGTATGACCGATATCCCCTTCATAACAGCGTGAATGAATATGGAATCCTGGGGCGTAGCTGGGGGGCAGTTATTTGCTGTTTTCAGCAATGACTACTTTCCGCCTTCTTTTATATCACCACATCTAACACCCAAACTACCTCTCCTCATATGCTTTTTTATGTTTGTTTCCATTTCTTAGCTGGGAGTGCCTCGACATTTTCTCTTTTGTTCTCTGGTGTTAATGAAAGGTGTCGTGCGTCGTTGGGATCGAGGGTGGGGGCACTCCTGGTCACCTATTAATGGGTGGCGGTTAGCAAAAAAAATGTATGCGTGAAATCACATCAAAGTAACATGCTCGGCATTTTGTTTTACAAATTATACAATGATTATTTGGTTGTGAAGCAAGTGAAGTCCTTGCTTAACCCGCGAGTTACTGGGGTATATTTCATAACGCGACTTACTGGGGGGCGGGGGGGGGGGGGGGGCTATTTTTTGCCCCTCCCCCTCTGATCTCCGGAACTACTGGACCGAATGTAAGAATTCAAACGGCATTCGATAGCCCTGGTACATTTATCGAGGGAAACATAATATTGTTGACCTCGGGGTCACCGATGACGTCACCGGTCAGGTCAAGTACAAAATGTTTGACCTGTCAAAAGGTCTCGATGGATGGAATTGTCGCGCAAAATTGCGATATTAAACGCATAAGCTGCGATAAATCGGTATGATTCGTGTGTCTGACACTTATAAGTACCTTTCTAAGCTGTTTATGACCTTGGGTCAGGTCAAGGTCATCCGAGGTCACGAGGTCAAACTGCAGATTACGGTCATTAGGCGTTGAAACACATGTTTATGGGTTTGTTTTTCGTCTAGAACGCGAAAAATTACCGTAGAACATTGTTTGTTCCATATAAATAGAAGTAAAAAGCAAAAATGGAAATGCGTTTTTTTATACATAGTAATGCTGTGAGAAGTGGTCGATTTTTTGTCATTTAAAGGTGATAACTCGGTCATTTTTAAAGATATAGACTTTAAATTTGGTACACATATTCACCGCATACGTCTCGATCACATATATTCTGGTTTTTGGATATTTCTTATTTTTTCTTGAAAATTTTGTAAAAACAAAAACAAAATGTATTTGGATTTCTCAAAACTTTGAATAAAAAAACTCACAAATCCGAGAATCAGATTGATAGACCGGTCTATTGTCCGTAATTTGATTTAAAACAATGTAGTTTATCTCAAATATCGTACCTTTGACAGCGTTTTCCACAAACCATTATTTTGCAACAAAAACCGAAGAACATGACGTCACTCTGACGTCATTTCCAGTTGAGCTATCATAGCATCGTATTTGTCCTTTTCCCAACATGTGTAGAATTGATGTGAGAGAAGGTACTGTAAGTTTGGTGATGATACCTTTATTCGTTGAGGAATTATTACAAAATAATGGGAGGGGGGGGGGGCAAAAAATAGTCCCCCAGTAAGTCGCGGGTTAACGATAGAATACATTTGAAGTCTCTAAAGTTGTAGGTATGTTTACTTGTAAGACAAGAAATACACAACAGCCATATGAATGTCTTAAGGTGAAGTTAAATGTTTTGCTATATAAATATATGTATATTTTATATATCACATAAACCTACAACAAAATCCTTTCTACAAAGACAGAGCCGGTCAGTTTCATTGCCTTTATCAAACGCTGCTGGTTGTAATAGCAGACACATTTTATTTCAGAATCAAGACGTCCCATTAACGCTGTTATTACCCACATAAAACTGGATATGGAGGTCATGTCTCATAGAGGTCCACATATGGGGTCATCACTCAGGGGCTTCAAGCGTTTATAGTTGATGCGACCACGGTTGAACTCCGCAAGGATAAATGCACTATGCAGTTTTCCACGTACGCGCTTACGGTAGCCATTAACTGCATGCGATGCGAATCCATCACAGCATTGCGGTGGTCATGTGCTTTGAGTTTTTTATTTGTCCCAATGTAATAAATGGATGGTCTTCTGAGATAAGGACTTACGCTAAACAATGAATGTTGCGCGGACCCCGACTCCACCATCCGATCACACAATTCCAGATCAGCGTTATAATTAAGTGCGAAAGTTTTACGCCCCCTAACGACTGAAGACTGGATATGGAGACCCGGCCGTCTAGCTCCATCTGACCTTGAACACGACCGCTGCCTCCGGCGGCGGGTCATCTCGGCCGGGAGTAACTAGCGAGCGCCAGGCGTCTCGAATCCACCTTACCAGCGTGCAGGTCAGATTACGTTTAGTCGGTCTGTTATGCATCTACCCTGACCCTGGATCTCCCACAGTTGGCAAAACGATCGTTGGCTGAATCCCGCACCGAGGCGGACCAGTTTGGCAGGCCGGGGCCGCCGGCCGATACTTGGCCGATTCTGCACCGCTGCACCCTGACCCGACCCACAGACTCATCAAACAATAGCTATATACGAATACGCGGTGAAGATGCGCGGTGGACCGTCGTTGGAGTCATACGCAGTCCAAGCATATCAGTCAAGTCAGTGTTGATTTCTGCGATGGCGGGCTTGAAGAAAACCATAGGTGCATGAAGCGTCGCTGAGTGTGCAATTGATAGAAGACTGGACGGGTTATGTTTGTAATAAGAATATTCATCCACCCCGAGTGTGGCGACCGAGCACATCCTCCCCGAGTGTGGCGACAACCGAGGACGTCCTCCCCGAGTGTGGCGACAAACCGAGCACGTCCTCCCAGAGTGTGGCGACAACCGAGCACGTCCTCCCAGAGTATGGCGACCGAGCACGTCCTTCCCGAGTGTGGCGACAACCGAGCACGTCCTCTCCGAGTGTGGCGACCGAGCACGTCCTTCCCGAGTGTGGCGACCGAGCACGTCCTCCCCGAGTGTGGCGACCGAGCACGTCCTCCCGAGTGTGGCGACCAAGCACGTCCTCCTCGAGTGTCGCGACAACCGAGCACGTCCTCTCCGAGTGTGGTGACAACCGAGCACGTCCTCCTCGAGTGTCGCGACAACCGAGCACGTCCTCTCCGAGTGTGGCGACCGAGCACGTCCTCCCCGAGTGTGGCGACAACCGAGCACGTCCTCCCCGAGTATGGCGACCGAGCACGTCCTCCCAGAGTGTGGCGACAACCGAGCACGTCCTCTCCGAGTGTGGCGACCGAGCACGTCCTCTCGGAGTGTGGCGACCGAGCACGTCCTCCCCGAGTGTGGCGACAACCGAGCACGTCCTCCCAGAGTATGGCGACCGAGTACGTCCTCCCAGAGTGTGGCGACAACCGAGCACGTCCTCTCCGAGTGTGGCGACCGAGCACGTCCTCTCCGAGTGTGGCGACCGAGCACGTCCTCCCAGAGTATGGCGACCGAGCACGTCCTCCCAGAGTGTGGCGACAACCGAGCACGTCCTCTCCGAGTGTGGCGACCGAGCACGTCCTCTCGGAGTGTGGCGACCGAGCACGTCCTCCCCGAGTGTGGCGACAACCGAGCACGTCCTCCCAGAGTATGGCGACCGAGTACGTCCTCCCAGAGTGTGGCGACAACCGAGCACGTCCTCTCCGAGTGTGGCGACCGAGCACGTCCTCTCCGAGTGTGGCAACCGAGCACGTCCTCCCCGAGTGTGGCGACAACCGAGCACGTCCTCCCCGAGTGTGGCGACAACCGAGCACGTCCTCCCCGAGTGTGGCGACAACCGAGGACGTCCACCCCGAGTGTGGCGACAAGCGTGGGCATCCACCCCGATCTCGGTTGTCGCCAGACCGGAGATAATTGTGTTCGGTTGTTTCGGTCGTCTCCGTTGATTCCACACTCGGTGTGGGTGACGAGTGGGCGACTGTCATAAGGCTTAATAGTGTTCGAATGCTGCAAAATATACGATCTGCGCTGGGCTGAATGTCGGATAACCCTCGGAACTGCGCTGGTATACATTTGTTGAATGGTTTTGTATGCTATGCTTAACGATAACGAACGTTTAAATTATAGTGATTAAAAATAATATATCGATATGCGAGAGAACGAGTAGATTGTTTTATTGCATGTGAAACAATTGTGAGGAAGAGACACGAACAGGAATAGGAGAACAACGACAGGGGAAAAATGTTCAAAATAAATGTGCAATGTCTAACAAATATTGTATTCGTGACAAAGTAACCGTTTTTGTCCGAAGAGTCTAAGACTCGGTGCCAATAAGGTGAACAAAACACACACACAATAGCATGTCACGTATCAACAGAATACGGTTCTAGTGCAAGTTCTGGTGTTGGTTCAGGCAGACCAGGTGACACTGACCGGCCGGTGGGGGAACAAACTGCGCAGATCACTGCAACAACGACGTTGCAAGAGGACTTTCTTCTTTGAAGAGGACTTAGAAGAATACGGGTTGCCCAGAGGACTTCTCTCAGAAGAAAGTCTATCCGGTAAAGCCTCTCAGCTGTCTGGTGAAGAAGGGTGCGAGCTGATTAACGACGAGATCATCCAGCTTTGCTTCAATCCTCCTCTGTATCCTCCTCTTCATACTTCTCCAGATGACGCCAGCCAATATGCTGATTAGGAAGCGGGTGGGCTTCAAAAGCAGTCTGTCTTGAAATCCCACAAAACCTCTGAGCCTTGGCTTCACGTGAATGGTCGGCAGATTTATTCGCACTGTGGTGTCTTTGGGTGCGATGACCCCCATCGCCCTCAAAATGCAGGTACTTACTAGACAGGCTGGCGGAGGGGTCAGTGAGGTTGATATGGGCCCGACCGTGCACAGTCAAACATTCTCGACGGCGGAACCAGCGAGGCTTCCAGCACTTTTGTAGTTTCGCTTTGACGCCACCGACGACATTAGGCCAAGTGAGTCTGGGTTGACTCTGGATCTGATGTGGGGTAGGTCGGCCATCCAGGACCGGCTCGGCATCTGGAAGCTGGGCATGCCGTCACTGCCGATGTCGGTCCCGGCCCAGTCAATGCCGTACTCGCAGCCGCTGACGTCGGGTAGCTGGAGAGGAGAGGGTCCAGATGGGGGTTGACGGCAGGTCTGCTGGACTGCACGATATCCCGGATACAGGCTGTGAGAGAGGCGACGCTGACCAAGTGGCAGCCGGCAGCTGTTCGCCAGCAGAGCAGAAGCGGCAGAAGGACAGCGTGGTGCGCAGCCCGAAGTGGCAGGTTCACAGAGCACAGGCCGACCAGAGAGCACAGAACACAGAGAGCACAGGCCGACCAGAGAGCACAGAACACAGATAGCACAGGCCGACCGACCAGAGTTCACAGAGCACAGGCCGACCAGAGTGCCCAGAACACAGAGAGCACAGGCCGACCAGAGAGCACATAACACAGAGAACACAGGCCGACCAGAGAGCACAGAACACAGAGAGCACAGGCCGACCAGAGAGCACAGAACACAGAGAGCACAGGCCGACCAGAGAGCACAGAACACAGAGAGCACAGGCCGACCAGAGAGCACAGATCACAGAGAGCACAGGCCGACCAGAGAGCACAAAGCACAGAGAGCACAGGTCGACCAGAGAGAACATAACACAGAGAGCACAGGCCGACCGACTATAGTTCACAGAGCACAGGCCGACCAGAGCACAGAACACAGGCCGACCAGAGTTCACAGAGCAAAGGCCGACCAGAGTGCACAGAGCACAGGCCGACCAGAGTGCACAGAACACAGAGAGCACAGGCCGACCGACCGGAGTTCACAGAGCACAGGCCGACCAGAGTTCACAGAGCACAGGCCGACCAGAGTGCACAGAACACAGAGAGGCAGTACCTACTGGCCGTGAGGTCGGCTGTCAAACACACTACTTCGAATGACAGGTACCGTGCGACGTGGAGGCTTCATATTTCACTTCGGGTGATCCGACACTGCATCATATTCAAGAGCGGATCTAGCAGTGTTTTGTTGTTGTTGTGGGGGGGGGGGGGAAAAATCCAGTGGCGTATTTCCAAAAAGTTGTTGAGCGGGGGGGGGGGGGGGGGGGGGGGCCGTCAGCCGACAGCGAAAAGTTGTTGACCGGGGGGGAGTAGCAAGCCGTCAGCTGTCCACCACTGTATTTCCGGCTCTTTTTTTTTGGGGGGGGGGAGGAAATCATGGGTTTAAGGGCCTTGGGGGGGGGGGGGGGGGGGGGGGTGGCACCCCTCAGGTAGCTCCTTGCCCACCCCCTCTCTGGATCCACCCTTGATCATATTGGCTTGAAGTTGCAACACCTTTTTTGAATCATGCTCTGCTGTGATAGATCGTTTCACCTCGTCAAATATTAATATGATAAAATGGGGTATCCATATGTAGGAGTGTGAATTGTCCGTTGACTTTGTCGGACCACTGCTCGAGAACGGCGAGAGTTTGCATAAAGTATAATACTAGACTGACTGCACATACATAAATGCCAGCGCCCTCCCGACTGAGCTACACGGGCGGAAATAGGAATTTTATAATTTAGTGCGAATCTTCTATTTGGACACGTTTCTGGAATCCGGGCCTTTCAGAGCTTGTTGCACAGGTATAAGAGCTACATTGCAGAGCTTTCATGGACCTGGATTCCTACCATCCAATCGTGCAACTCCTGTTCACGGGGAGAATATGGAGTCAGAATATACGTGCCGCAGAGCCTTGGCACGGCGCTTCCCGCCTTCTGACCTTATCTGACCACGGCAGCTGTCACCGGCCGCACAGCCATTCCAGCCAACGGCAAATGAGCGGGTCGGGCTCGAGCCACTATCGACTCAAACACCTCGCATTGCGAGTGCGGGAAGGAGCCAAACGAGGGCGCTTACCAACCGAGCCACGGGTAAGAATAAATTGTCTTAACTTGTTTCAACTTGTTTAACTTGTTTAACTTAACTTGTTTAACTTAACTTGTTTAACTTAACTTGTTTAACTTAACTTGTTTAACTTAACTTGTTTAACTTAACTTGTTTAACTTAACTTGTTTAACTTAACTTGCTTAACTTAACTTGCTTAACTTAACTTGTTTAACTTAACTTGTAAAAGTTTCCTTGTCTGTAGCAATTTAGATTAAGAGATATTCCACTATGCTGCAGCTTCAAACATGACTGTTCCAGGACAATAGACATGTCTGATGTATGCCAAACTGCCGCACACCACACAGTCCACACAGTCCACACAGTCCACACAGTCCACACAGTCCACACAGTGCACACAGTGCACACAGTGCGCACAGTGCACACAGTGCACACAGTCGGTCACGGCAGTCACGGCAGTCACGGCAGTCACGGCAGTCACGGCGGTCACGGCGGTCCTAGGCATCGAGTCTCTGGTGACCCCCGGCCGACCCTCCTCTGCCCGCCGATTGTCTGCGGCAGATCTGGAGCCTCCTGTTTACCCTCCACTGCGTGCTTGTTTGCCGAGCCAATGGCGGAGCCACTCGCCTGTAAGCCTTGGCGCATAGCAGCACACAGCCGCACACACTACACAGCAAAATACAGAATAACGCAGCGGTATACAGCGGTATACAGCAGCGGCACACAGCCGCACACACTACACAGCAAAATACAGAATAACGCAGCGGTATACAGCGGTATACAGCGGTATACAGCAGTATACAGCGGCACACAGCCGCGCACACTACACAGCAAAATACAGAAGAACGCAGCGGTATACAGCGGCATACATCGGTATACAGCGGTATACAGCGGTATACAGCGGTATACAGCGGTATACAGCGGTATACACTGGTATACAGAGGTATACACTGGTATACAGGGGTATACACCGGTATACAGCGGTATACACCGGTATACAGCGGTATACAGTGGTATACAGCGGTATACAGCGGTATACAGCGGCACACACAGCGGTACATACAGCGACACACACAGCGGTA
The DNA here is from genome assembly GCA_036785665.1 of Chirona hameri. Classification (NCBI taxonomy): domain Eukaryota; kingdom Metazoa; phylum Arthropoda; class Thecostraca; order Balanomorpha; family Balanidae; genus Chirona; species Chirona hameri. The sequence goes on along the minus strand of JAXIVJ010009648.1, from coordinate 27,491 downwards.
CATACAGCGGTACACACATTGGTACATACAGCGGTACACAGCGGTACACACAGCGACACACAGCGGTATACAGCGGTACACACAGCGGTACACAGCGGAATTTATTTATTGATTGATCGATTGATTTATGTATGTATTGACCTCGTAGTAGCCGTCCCCTATACATGGCCGAAGCCAAAGGGCACAGAGTCACAACAAGAGCCAAAGCCAAAGGGCACAGAGTTCCTGGCACAGAGTCACAACAATGATAGTGGGTAAAAGACAAGCATACAGTTCAAAGTATACATGCACATATGAACATATCACATTATCACAGTCTGCGTCACATCAGATCAGCCCGTCAGTGGCGATTGTCATCGTCACCAGACACCAGCCGCCTCTTCGATGCGCGCTTAAACACTGTTGTAGGGATGACGGTAAACGCAGGTGGCAGCGAGTTGTACTGGTCAGCGGCACGATACATGCATTGCCTTTTCCCCGCTGCTCAGTTGCGTATGTTGGGGAGACTCAGCAGGTCGTCTCTGCGGGTGCTACGCACGTGGTTGGGTCGCTCGCGGTTTGTGTAGAATTGGACGGCCAGAGACTCAGGCTGCCCAGTGCGACGGACCTTGTGTAGCAGTGTCAGTGTGTGATGGACGACCAAGTCCGGGGAATCCAGCCAGCCCAGGTCCTCTCGCACGCCAGAGATGTGATCGAATTTGCGCTTTCCAGAAATGATGCGAGCCGCAAAGTCGAATATTTGTTGGATGGTAGCCATATTTTTTTTTGCCAGAACCGTTACCGTACACTGCCAGTCCGTAGTGGATGTGCGAGAAGACCAGGGCCGAGACGGGGGTGGGTGTGGAGCCGGGTGGTAGGTAGTGACGTAGGTGAGAGATGGCGGTCAGGATGCCAACACACCTCCGAGACAGCTGCTCAACGTGTGAGTCCCAAGAAAGATAACGGTCGAAAGTGATACCGATATTTTCGGTTTCGTTACCGGGGACGAGATCCGTGTTGCGAAATTTCACTGAACGAGGGCATATTTCGTAAGTTTTGCCAAGTGCCGATAGGGAGAAACTCAAATTTTGTTTCGTTTACTTTGAGACCGCTTGACCGAAGGTACGCGTCCAGGGAGGATAGGGCTGCTTTCATGTCACCTTTCAGAGCCGTAAGGGCGGATTTTTGGCCAGAGAGGAGAACCTGGGTGTCGTCGGCGTATTGCACGACAAAAGCGCCAGCGGCATGCAGGCTGAGGTCATTTGTAAATACAGTAAAGAATAGCGGGCCGAGAGAGGAGCCTTGGCAAACTCCCTGAGTGATTGGACGAGATGCTGATATCAATGTTGAAGAGAGACTGACGCTCTGCGTATGGCCGGACAGGTAGTTAGAAAACCAGGAAGTGTCGATGCAGTAAAGCTGCAATTTGGCTAGCAATTTGGCATGATCGATGACATCGAAGCAGCCTCTTAAATCGATAAGACAAAGGAGCGAAATTTGACTTTGATCTATGGAGGAAAACGCGCGGTCTGAGATGTTAATGAGGGCTGTCTCGGTAGAGTGTCGAGGCCTGACACCGTGCTGGGATGGGGAGAGGAGATGGTTGGATGCGAGGTAGTGGTGGAGCTGGTGCTGTACCACCTTCTCCACCACCTTCGCCATGACGGGAAGGATTGAGATGGGACGGAAGTTGGAAGGATTGTCAGGATCCCCGGACTTGTGTATCGGGTGTACCAGGGCATGCTCCCAGACTGCCGGGACTTCGTTTAAAGTGATGCTGATGTTGATTATGTGCAGTAAAAGAGGGCCGATGATGTCGAATGAAAGTTTAAAAATGCGAATACAAAGACCGTCGGTGCCACACGCGGATGAGTTGCGCATGTTAAAAATGATGAGGTGCAAATGACTGAGGGTGATGGGTTGCAGGGTAAGAGCGCAGGCGCCTATGCGCGGCAGCCGCACCGGCACCTCGGGAACGGCACCGAGCGCGGACACCTCTGCGGCAACCCGCGGACCGACGCCGACAAAATACTCATTCATGACGTCGGGGGTGACAGCTGGAAGCACGCTCCGGCTTGGTCGCTTGTCAGTGATGATGTGACGCATGTGCCACCAGAGGGCGCTAGGGCCATCGTCACGGATCCTGTCGGTGATATCGTGCCTGTTGTCCGCACGAATTGCTGAGCGCACCTCCCGATTGAGCCGGCGGTACTCGGCGGAAGCGTGCCCGCAGACATGCAGAGCTACGCCTCTACAGATAATCAGGTCCGGGTCTGGTGGGATACAGGCGGAGCCACCGGGTTCCGAAGCCTAACATCTCTAAAAGGGGCAAATACCCAGCGATACACATCGGTACACACAGTGGTACACAGCGGCACACACATCGGTACACCCAGCGACACACACAGCGGTACACACAGCGACACACACAGCGGTACACACAGCGACACACACATCGGTACACACAGCGGTACACACAGCGGTACACACAGCGGTACACACAGCGGTACACACAGCGGCACACACAGCGGTACACACAGCGGTACACACAGCGGTACACACATCGGTACACAGCGGTACACACAGCGGTACACACAGCGGTACACACAGCGATACACACAGCGGTACACACAGCGGCACACAGCGGTACACACATCGGTACACACAGCGGCACACACAGCGGTACACACAGCGGCACACACAGCGGTACACACAGCGGTACACAGCGGCACACACAGCGGTACACACAGCGGTACACACAGCGGCACACACAGCGGTACACACAGCGGCACACACAGCGGTACACACACACATCGGTACACACAGCGGTACACCGCGATACACACAGCGACACACACACAGCGGTACACACAGCGGTACACACAGCGGCACACAACGGTATACACAGTGGTACACACATCGGTACACAGTGGTACACACAGCGGTACACAGCGGCACACACAGCGGTACACAGCGGCACACACAGCGGTACACACAGCGGTACACACAGCGGTACACACAGCGGTGCATACAACGGTATACAGCGGTGAGCTGACCTATAACCAGTAGTTTGCTCGTTCTCGGAAGGGAATTTTAGGGGGATTTTGTTAGGAGCGCTGTCATTTGCTTCCGGGAATATGTTTCATGCTAAATGTTTATTGTGCCAGCATGGCCACGGTTTCATTGGATCATGGTCAGAATAGGCACAAAGGAAATCCTATGTGCTTAACTTTTAGCACCCATTTTTAAATTCGAGAACTCTGTATTTTGGCCGCCTCCTCGATACTAGTCAGCGCGAGCAGGATGTTACAGGGTCTTTCATAATGAATGTTATTTTTAAACCATATTCGCAGAAACGGCACCAGTGTAGAGAGCTAGTTCAAATCCTTTTGTTTTACGATCATCGCAATATATGATGAAAAGTGCAAAAATATATTGTTTTCTCATTTTGAAGTGTTTACAAAATTAACAGTGATTATAAAAGACCCCGTAGAATCCAGCTGAAGTGAAACGTTAGAAATCTGCGAAGAAAAATGGGGTGGCTTCTCAATACTGGTTTTGCCCCCCCCCCCCCTCCACTTCAAAATCGTTCCCGGGCCCCTGGGACAGGTAGTTAGAAAACCAGGAAGTGTCGATGCAGTATAGCTGCAATTTGGCTAGCAATTTGGCATGATCGATGACATCGAAGCAGCCTCTTAAATCGATAAGACAAAGGAGCGAAATTTGACTTTGATCCATGGCGGAAAACGCGCGGTCTGAGATGTTGATGAGGGCTGTTTTGGTATAGTGCCGGGGCCTGAAACCGTGCTGGGATGGTGAGAGGAGATGGTTAGATGCGAGGTAGTGGTGGAGCTGGTGCTGTACCGCTTTCTCCACCACCTTCGCCATGACGGGAGGGATTGAGATGGGACGGAAGTTGGAAGGATTGTCAGGATCCCCCGACTTGTGTATCGGGTGTACCAGGGAATGCTTCCAGACAGCCGGACAGTGTAAAAATGCGAATGCAAAGAATTCGGTGCCACACGCGGATGAGTTGCGCATGTTCAAAATGATGAGGTGCAAAGGACTGAGGGTGATGGGTTGCAGGGTAATTTAAGGGAAAATTCTCTTTTGCGTTCATCCTCAACACTCCTGTATTTACTTATGTGCTATATGAAAGGAAAACACACATGATGATGATGACGATGAGGGTAAAAGCGCAGGGGCCTACGCGCGGCAGCCGCACCGGCACCTCCTGGGCGGCACCGAGCGCGGACACCTCTGCGGCCACCCGCGGGCCGACGCCGCCAAAATACTCATTCATGACGTCAGGGGTGACAGCTGGAAGCACGCCCCGGCTTGGTCGCTTGTCAGTGATGATGTGACGCATGTGCCGCTAGAGGGCACATACACAGCGGTACACACAGCGACACACACAGCGGTACCCACAGCGGTACCCACAGCGGTACACAGCGGTACACACAGCGGTACACAGCGGTACACACAGCGACACACACAGCGACACACACAGCGGTACCCACAGCGGTACACAGCGGTACACACAGCGGTACACAGCGGTACACACAGCGGTACACACAGCGGTACACACAGCGGTACACACAGCGGTACACACAGCGGTACACACAGCGGTACACACAGCGGTACACACAGCGGTACACAGCGGTACACAGCGGCACACACAGCGGTACACAGTGGCACACAGACAGCGGTACACACAGCGACACACACATCGGTACACACAGCGACACACACACACACACACAGCGGCACACACAGCGGTACACACAGTGACACACAGCGGTACGCACAGCGGTACACAGTGACACACAGCGGTACACAGCGGTACCCACAGCGGTACACAGCGGTACACACAGTGACACACAGCGGTACACACAGCGGTACACACAGTGGTACACACAGCGGTACACAGTGGCACACAGCGGTACACACGAGTACACAACACTGCAGCATTATTCAGTACTGAACATAACTAACAACGCTACTCACCTGCCGGACAGGGGTGGTCTATTGCAAACCGATTGCAAATGTGGTTGTTCTCGACGTTCTCGCAGTAGTAGCACGTCAGATGATATACTGTAAAAGAGAGAAACGGCGGTCAATGCGGTGGGTCATAGTAACTAAGTAGTGTTATCAAGTGACTGAGACCGTGAACAAGTGCAAAAATAAAACCCCTTTCATCGTCATTACCAGCCATATAATTGTCACATTCATCAGTGATATGTTGTGTTAATTACGCCTTGCTCCGTATCAATTGAGTTTTTTTAAGTGCTGATTCCTGAATCAGAATAGTTCGATATGCAGAGTTGGAGTTTCAATCGAGATCTGACCGGCCGACTAAACAATGTCATCTCATCGATCAAATCACCGGCTCAAGTGGTACATGCACCACAGACTGGAAAATATCAACACATTCCCTGACACCATCTGCACCGCAGTCGTCACCGCTGCGAGCATGAACACAGACCCCAGCAGCACGGGCTGCAGAGTGTGCGCCTCAGTCCTCCGGCAACTAGGCTACAGTTCTGCAGTAAACGCGGACAGATGACGCGGATCTACCTCGGCCACGAGGGGGTACCTCGCGCACAGAGCCAATTTCGGCATCCCATAACTCGCCCGACACTGAAATATGCTGAGCACCGGGACACTGCTACGTGGGGACAAAGGTACAGAGGTACTGTCAGACAGGGGTACAGGTACAGAGGTACTGTCAGACAGGGGTACAGGTACAGAGGTACTGTCAGACAGGGGTACAGGTACAGAGGTACTGTCAGACAGGGGTACAGGTACAGAGGTACTGTCAGACAGGGGTACAGGTACAGAGGTACTGTCAGACAGGGGTACAGGTACAGAGGTACTGTCAGACAGGGGTACAGGTGCAGAGGTACTGTCAGACAGGGGTACAGGTACAGAGGTACTGTCAGACAGGGGTACAGGTACAGAGGTACTGTCAGACAGGGGTACAGGTACAGAGGTACTGTCAGACCTGGATACAGGTACAGAGGTACTGTCAGACCTGGATAGAGGTACACAGGTACTGTCAGACAGGGGTACAGGTACAGAGGTACTGTCAGACAGGGGTACAGGTACAGAGGTACTGTCAGACAGGGGTACAGGTACAGAGGTACTGTCAGACAGGGGTACAGGTACAGAGGTACTGTCAGACAGGAGTACAGGTACAGAGGTACTGTTAGACAGGGGTACAGGTACAGAGGTACTGTCAGACAGGGGTACAGGTACAGAGGTACTGTCAGACAGGGGTACAGGTACAGAGGTACTGTCAGACAGGGGTACAGGTACAGAGGTACTGTCAGACAGGGGTACAGGTACAGAGGTACTGTCAGACAGGGGTACAGGTACAGAGGTACTGTCAGACAGGGATACAGGTACAGAGGTACTGTCAGACAGGGGACAGGTACAGAGGTACTGTCAGACAGGGGTACAGGTACAGAGGTACTGTCAGACAGGGGTACAGGTACAAAGGTACTGTCAGACCTGGATACAGGTACAGAGGTACTGTCAGACAGGGGACAGGTACAGAGGTACTGTCAGACAGGGGTAAAGGTACAGAGGTACTGTCAGACAGGGGTATAGGTACATAGGTACTGTCAGACAGGGGTACAGGTACAAAGGTACTGTCAGACCTGGATACAGGTACAGAGGTACTGTCAGACAGGTGACAGGTACAGAGGTACTGTCAGACAGGGGTACAGGTACAGAGGTACTGTCAGACAGGGGTACAGGTACAGAGGTACTGTCAGACAGGGGTACAGGTACAGATGTACTGTCAGACAGGGGTACAGGTACAGAGGTACTGTCAGACAGGGGTACAGGTACAGAGGTACTGTCAGACAGGGGTACAGGTACAGAGGTACTGTCAGACAGGGGTACATGTACATATGTACTGTCAGACAGGGGTACAGGTACAGAGGTACTGTAAGACAGGGGTACAGGTACAGAGGTACTGTCAGACAGGGATACAGGTACAGAGGTACTGTCAGACAGGGGTACAGGTACAGATGTACTGTCAGACAGGGGTACAGGTACAGAGGTACTGCCATACAGGGGTACAGGTACAGAGGTACTGTCAGACCAGAATACAGGTACAGATGTACTGTCAGACAGGGGTACAGGTACAGAGGTACTGTCAGACAGGGGTACAGGTACAGAGGTACTGTCAGACAGGGGTACAGGTACAGAGGTACTGTCAGACCAGAATACAGGTACAGAGGTACTGTCAGACAGGAGTACATGTACCGAGGTACTGTCAGTTCAGAATACAGGTACAGAGGTACTTTCAGACCTGGATACAGGTACAGAGGTACTGTCAGACCTGGATACAGGTACATAGGTACTGCCAGACCTGGATACAGGTACAGAGGTACTGTCAGACAGGGGTACAGGTACAGAGGTACTGTCAGACAGGGGTACAGGTACAGAGGTACTGTCAGACAGGGGTACAGGTACAGAGGTACTGTCAGACCAGAATACAGGTACAGAGGTACTGTCAGACAGGAGTACATGTACAGAGGTACTGTCAGTTCAGAATACAGGTACAGAGGTACTGTCAGACCTGGATACAGGTACAGAGGTACTGTCAGACCTGGATACAGGTACAGAGGTACTGTCAGACCTGGATACAGGTACAGAGGTACTGTCAGACCGGGATACAGGTACAGAGGTACTGTCAGACAGGGGTACATGTACAGAGGTACTGTCAGATAGGGGTACGGGTACAAAGGTACTGTCAGACAGGGGTACAGGTGCAGAGGTACTGTCAGACCTGTATACAGGTACAGAGGCACTGTCAGACCTGGATACAGGTACAGAGGTACTGTTAGACAGGGGTACAGGTACAGAGGTACTGTCAGACCTGGATACAGGTACAGAGGTACTGCCAGACCTGGATACAGGTACAGAGGTACTGTCAGACCTGGATACAGGTACAGAGGTACTGCCAGACCTGGATACAGGTACAGAGGTACTGTCAGACCTGGATACAGGTACAGAGGTACTGTCAGACAGGGGACAGGTACAGAGGTACTGTCAGACAGGGGTACAGGTGCAGAGGCACTGTCAGACCTGGATACAGGTACAGAGGTACTGTTAGACAGGGATACAGGTACAGAGGTACTGCTAGACAGGGGTACAGGTATAGAGGTACTGTCAGACCTGGATACAGGTACAGAGGTACTGTCAGACAGGGGTACAGGTACAGAGGTACTGTCAGACCAGGGTACATGTACAGAGGTACTGTCAAACCTGGATACAGGTACAGAGGTACTGTTAGACAGGGGTACAGGTACAGATGTACTGTCAGACCAGGGTACAGGTACAAAGGTACTGTCATACCAGAATACAGGTACATAGGTACTGTCAGACCGGGGTACGGGTACAGAGGTACTGTCAGACCAGGGTACAGGTACAGAGGTACTGTCGGCAAACTAAGTATGGGTCCATCAACATATTCAGACGGAAGGTACCAATGATCGCAGACGAGCATGCGGGCCGGAGAAATAAACGAAATCATTGATGTTTGAAAACCGTACGAACTGATAGTACATATAGGCAACTGGTAGTACATATAGGGAGTGCAGTATATAGGAATAACCAATCGCAAGCAAACATTTTGTGTTCAAGAGAGGAATAACCAGGTCATGACACCGAACTGAAAGTTCACCCATTATTTTTTCACTTTCACATAGGCCGTTATATTGCAGCAGATGAAAGCACAGTGAGCCTGCCGTTACTAATGCGAAGTACATCTGTGGCCGGAATGGCGTGGGAAACGTCGAGAGAGGCGTGAAGTAGGTCCGCAATATCTGATATTGAGTATAGGACTGGGAAAATTGAATATCGGACAAGATTATTGGTTTCCGATTAGATCAAAGAGTCGATATAAAAACAAACATTCATAAAGAGGGGAGAAAGGTTAAGGATATATAGTTCCGAAATTTTGCCAAGGAATTCATGGATGGGATACATTGTCATGTTACTCGTTTGTATAAGTGTTAATATTGACATTACATTCATATTTATATTTATATTTTAGATTCGCGACCGGTGTTCCTAATTTGACACATCTCCATAGAACAAATACACGAGAATAGCCAAATGAAAGTGTTCCCAATCCAATTCAAGGGGAGACCTTGAAACGTCACTTAAAAGGCAGGGCCCACACTAATTAATTGTCTCGTTTATGTATTTCTGTTGGTGAGACTGAATCCATGATCTGTTATCCGGGTCCGCCTGGTTTGTGTGTGCGGTATTTAATATTTCAAAAACCTGACATCGCTATAGACAAAATCTAGTCATTTGTCTCAGGAGCTTGGTGCCTCAGTATACAATATTTACTCCCTCTTTGGACCGCACCACTGCACCGGCGCCGCCATAGTGGGCTTGCCAGTGCTGGTGACAAGCATATATATGCCTGCCGACCCGGCGGTAATAGCCTGAGGCGCACTGATGACTCAGACGGCCGCACTCCCGAGGGACGCATGGCAAACACGGGCCCGCCGCTTGCGAGGTGCGCGGCGTGCCACACGCCAGCGTGTTACCAGCAACAACAACACAATGGTTCGTGTCACTCGTGCCCTGTCACGACAGAGAAGGTGAGCTTCCGAGAAACTTGGCTGGGATAGAGTAGAGAGGAGAGAGGAGAGAGGAGAGAGAGAGGAGAGAGGAGAGAGGAGAGAGGAGAGAGGAGAGAGGAGAGAGGAGAGAGGAGAGAGGAGAGAGGAGAGAGGAGAGAGGAGAGAGGAGAGAGGAGAGAGGAAGGAGGAGAGAGGAGAGAGGAGAGAGGAGAGAGAGAGAGGAGAGAGGAGAGAGGAGGAGGAGGGAGGAGAGGAGAGAGAGGAGAGAGGAGAGAGGAGAGAGGAGAGAGGAGAGAGGAGAGAGGAGAGAGGAGGGAGGAGAGAGGACTGCAGGGGTGGGAAGGATTCAGGACAGAGGATGGGTAAAATCAGGTGCCAGAATAAACAGAGTCAGAATTAGAGTGGGTGGAGAGAGGAGAGAGTGGAGTGGAGAGTGGTAAGAGTGGTAAGAATAATACAGAGTGGAGATGCAATGGGGCATGTAAGGAGGAAAGACGATTCTGGCTAGCTAAGGAGAGGAGATCGGATAGGATTAAATACGGCAGTTACGGAGCGGAGAGGAGAGAATTTCAGTGAGGGATTGGAAAGGATAGAGGACAGTTAAGAGGGCAGCAGTGGCATGATCTTCTGAAATTATTAAGACACGAAAACCCTTGAGTTGTTTTTAATTAAATTATTCCTGAAAATGCAACAGATGACTAGCAATGTGCATCGTGTCTGGACACTGCTGCAGCCGCTGCTCAGTGTCATATCTGGACACTGCTGCAGCCGCTACTGAGTGTCATATCTGGACACTGCTGCAGCCGCTACTGAGTGTCATATCTGGACACTGCTGCAGCCGCTACTGAGTGTCATATCTGGACACTGCTGCAGCCGCTACTGAGTGTCATATCTGGACACTGCTGCAGTCGCTACTGAGTGTCATATCTGGACACTGCTGCAGCCGCTACTGAGTGTCATATATGGACACTGCTGCAGCCGCTACTGAGTGTCATATCTGGACACTGCTGCAGCCGCTACTGAGTGTCATATCTGGACACTGCTGCAGCCGCTGCTCAGTGTCATATCTGGACACTGCTCAGTGTCATATCTGGACACTGCTGCAGCGCTACAAGTGTCATATCTGGACACCTGCCTGCAGCCGCTATGAGTGTCATATCTGGACACTGCTGCAGCCGCTACTGAGTGTCATATCTGGGACACTGTGCTGCAGCCGCTACTGAGTGTCATATCTGGACACTGCTGCAGCCGCTACTGAGGGGTGTCATATCTGGACACTGCGTGCAGCCGCTACTGAGTGTCATATCTGACACTGCTGCAGTTCGCTACTGAGTGTCATATCTGGACACTGCTGCAGCGCTACTGAGTGTCATATCTGGACACTGCTGCAGCCGCTACTGAGTGTCATATCTGACACTGCTGCAGCCGCTGCTCAGTGTCATATCTGGACACTGCTGCAGCCGCTACTGAGTGTCATATCTGGACACTGCTGCAGCCGCTACTGAGTGTCATATCTGGACACTGCTGCAGCCGCTACTGAGTGTCATATCTGGACACTGCTGCAGTCGCTACTGAGTGTCATATCTGGACACTGCTGCAGCCGCTACTGAGTGTCATATCTGGACACTGCTGCAGCCGCTACTGAGTGCCCGGGAACATGGAGTCGTGTCGTGTCGATACCCTGTTGTTATGTGGTATCCCATATCGCTGAGAGACGGATCACTGTGATCCGGAGCTCCCCCGGGGGATTAAGAGGCATCAGTAATAAGCCACACAGCCGGGCGTTAATGGGCCGTTACGGAGAGGGGCTGCCCGCCTTCAGAGGCGGCGCTCAGACGGAGCCGAGCAGACCGCAGACAGACGGATGACCGGGTCCTTTTACTGGAGCAATCTTCAGACAAATAGTGTGTATTTAGCGGAGTGAAATCTCAAGAATGTTTTTAGCGTAATGGCCTATGGTTCATTTGAGCAACTTTGCGCATACCACTCACTGCAAATTTGCGGTTATTAATTGTATGTAGTAAGGAAACAGAGAATGGAAACAAAAAGAACGGATAGCATGTAGCGATAGGTATGTACATCTTCTCTTTTCTCTGAAGCCAGTTAGGATCAAACCAAAGTCAACACCCAGGAGAGAGCATAGTTGGCTGCCTCGAGATCAAAACTATCTTCGACCTTGAATCATTGTATGGCAGTGTTCAACAGAAGCAAAACCAAAATATGTGATATTTTGGCCAGAAGGCTTAATCAAACATTTGACCCCTACCTAAAACATTGGATTAAGATAGTTTTTTGCTTTTTGTGCTTGCATACGTTCATCGTGAATAACTTTACACAACTATATACTTAACAAATATACTTCGAATATCTCCAAATATAACATTAAGTATACCATAAATTAAATGTAAGATACTTTATACCTTTACGAATATACTTAAAATTTGTTTTATTTAGTTCAACTCGCGAAACAGACAGGTAACTCAACTACTCCCACCTACTAACTCTGCTACTCCCGTCTATCCGTCTATTAAACTCCGGTGTGGTCCTGCCCGGTGGCCTACCTGGGGATGTCAGTGTGAACTGGGCAGTAGTATCGGTGGTGCCGGCCGGCAGACAGGACGCGCACGTCTGAGAACATCATCAGCAACAACAGCAGACAGCAACCAGCAGCAGCAGCCACGGCGCCACCGGCGCATGGTGCATCGTCCTGAGCCGACCTGTCGGCAGAGCCTGCGGCCTCAAATCCTCCTCCTCCTCCTCCTCCTCCTCCTCCTCCTCCTCCTCCTCCTCCTCCCTCCTCCTGCTCCTCCTCCTCCTCCTCCTCCTCCTCCTTCTCCTGCGCCGGTGCCGCTCCTGCCAGTAATGAAGGTCACCGGTCAGGACACGGGCCGGTGTGAGCCGGGCTCGGACCGCCGTGCTGCTACTAATGGTTGTATCTGGTGGCCCAGGCCCGTGTTGCTACTAATGGTTGTAATCTGGGGCCCGGGCCGCCGTGCTGCTACTAATGGTTGTATTGGTGGCCCGGGCCGCCTTACTGCTACTAATGGTTGTATCTGGTGGCCGGGCCGCCGTGCTGCTACTAATGGTTGTATCTGGTGGCCGGGGCCCGCCGTGTGCTACTAATGGTTGTTTATGGTGGCCCATGCCGCGTGCTGCTACTAATGGTTGTATCTGGTGGCCCGGGCCGCGTGCTGCTACTAATGGTTGTATCTGGTGACCCGGGCCGCCGTGCTGCTACTAATGGTTGTATCTGGTGGCCCGGACCGCCGTATGCTACTATGAATGGTTGTATCTGGTGCCCGGGCCGCCGTGCTGCTACGATGGTTGTATCTGTGGCCCGGGCCGCCGTGCTGCTACTGATGGTTGTATCTGGTGGCCCGGCCGCCGCGTGCTGCTACTAGATGGTTGTATCTGGTGCCGGGCCGCCGTGCTGCTACTAATGGTTGTATCTGGTGGCCCGGGCCGCCGTGCTGCTACTAATGTTTGTATCTGGTGGCCCGGGCCGCCGTGCTGCTACTAATGGTTGTATCTGGTGGCCGGGGCCGCCGTGCTGTCTACTAATGGTTGTATCTGTGGCCCGGGCCGCCGAGCTTCTACTAATGGTTGTATCTGGTGGCCGGGCCGCCGTGCTGCTACTAATGGTTGTATCTGGTGGCCCGGGCCCGCCGTGCTGCTACTAATGGTTGTATCTGGTGGCCCGAATCCCGACGGAGCGGAGATCCCATCTCCGCGACAATCTCTCCCACCGAGCTGCGTGATCACAGAGTATGTGCCGGGCAGCAGTGAATAGACAGCTGGACGCACCACAGAACGCACGCAGCTGGACGCACCCGAGGACGCACCCGAGGACGCACCCGAGGACGCACCCGAGGATGCACCCGAGGACGCACCTGAGTACGCACCCGAGTACGCACCCGAGGACGCACCCGATGACGCACCCGATGACGCACCCGAGGACGTACCCGATGACGCACCCAAGGACGCACCCGAGGACGCACCCGAGGACGCACCCGAGGACGCACCCGAGGACGCACCCGAGGACGCACCGAGGACGCACGCAGTCAGATGGTGATTCGCATTTGAGTAGTGGGGAGTATTGTAAACTTAATGATGTGCTGATGGGAAGTAAAAAATATTCGTAAAACTAGTCGCTGGCTTAACTGGAACATGTAGGTGACGTGCTACCGTCGACAGAATTAAATAATGTATCCTGAATTCGACCATGGCTGTTAACTCGAAAATGTCACCGTTAATAACACTACTGGAAGTGCATCCAGCTTGCTGCTACTGACGGCAGGGGCTATGTCAGGCCATGTCGCCGACTGTGTCACGATTGCCATATCAATATACATTACCAACGGTGCGGACGTATGCCGCTGACTATCGCTAATACGATTCAACAGTGATCTGCACCAATAGGTCGCGGGTATCAAAATGAAGCACGACACCAGTCGCCCTATCTCAGTGTCAACAGTTTTCAGCCATGCCACAAGCCATCGCTAACGGTATAGCGGCCAACCACCGCTAATGGTATAGAGTGATCGCCACCGCTAACAGTTGGATGACCAGGAACTGCTAACGATTGAGGGATCAGTTACCGCTAACGGTATAGAAACCAGCTGCCGTTAAAGAGAATGTTTCACCTTTGTATTGGTTTTGAACTGAGATAGCCACTATATTTGGCCGTTTTTAAAATGTCGAAAATACTAAGGTCATTTTCCCCAAAACTTAGCCGTTTTTAAGCAATTTAATTTCTCATTTGCAAAATAGGGTCTAAGCTAGTGCCGCCGCTGATTGGCTGACAGCCACTTTGTCAGCCAATCTCACTTTGCAGCCAATCAGCGGCGGTCTATAGCTCAATAATGACGTCATCATCCCAAATTTAAAAACTTAATTTATATAAAGTTTTTTAAATTTGTATAAAGTTAAGTGACCTTTCGAGATACAAATATCACCATCGTTTTCAGCAGCACTTACTTCATCCTTAAATTCAGGGACTAAACAAACCAAATACTTTATCTCGAGATCCACTTCTCATAAATCCTGCCAGCCCTTTTCACTGAGGTCGGCGTTCGTGCTTTATGTGGCCGTGCGTTTATGTGATATATGACGTAATCCCAGCACGTCATGGTCGGAATGAGGTCCAGAGGTGAAATAAAGAACGCTAGCCGCCGCTGGATGAAGCCGACCACGCAACCAAGACGTGCACCCGGAGCCGCGGGGCGTTCTCATACACATATCCTGCAGCAGCAATGAAACAAGTTTATTTTCTGAACTAGGCGTCTTTTAAATGTGTATGATAAACATGAATTTCTTTTTAGTTATATTATTGGGAAACATTGTTCAAAACTGAATTATTACATTATCATGATGCATCCATTTTTATCTTATAATACGTTTATATCACATCATATTGACAAATGACAACCATTGCAAATAAATCAGAAATTAAATAATAATTCGATAATATTTTACCAGTCCATTTTTCATTTATATTTAGTGGTTAATATTCCATCATCACTCATTAGTCACTCATTTCGACATTCTTCAGAACATCGGTGGGTGGATTCCTAGAAACATAACTTTTTGATGGACAAAGCCTAATGTATGGATCCTGGGTTCATGATTCTTGCCACCCTTTGTTTAATTCTAATCTAACTCCATGCTAACACGCCAATGAAGGAGTGTAGTTTCGTTCTGTTTACATTTTACCAATGAAACGAGACAGCTTCAGGTATTCTAGTGAAATGGTGAACGTTTTTTTTTGCCACATGGGCTCTGTTCATATCCTGAAAATAGTTCTTCGCATTCTTTTTCAAGCTTCTGCAGGGTGTTTCATAAATAATGTAACTTTAAAATCGAAAGTTCGAATAGTAAAAACATGTACAGCCCGCTTGCTACCGAAATGCGAATTTGACCAAGTTCGATAGTCCTGGGCTACGCTGACCATGCCTGTCACGTTCCTGTCATTCTCTCGTACCCGTCCCGTTCCCGTTCTCGTCCCGTTTCCGTCCCGTTCCAGTCCCGTTCCCGTCCCGTTCCCGTCCCGTTCCCGTCCCGTTCCCGTCCCGTTCCCGTCCCGTTCCCGTCCCGTTCCCGTCCCGTTCCCGTCCCGTTCCCGTCCCGTTCCCGTCCCATTCCCGTCCCGTTCCCGTCCCGTTCCCGTCCCGTTCCCGTCCCGTTCCCGTCCCGTTCCCGTCCCGTTCCCGTCCCGTTCCCGTCCCGTTCCCGTCCCGTCCCGTTCCCGTTCCGTTCCCGTCCCGTTCCCGTCCCGTTCCCGTCCCGTTCCCGTCCCGTTCCCGTCCCGTTCCCGTCCCGTTCCCGTCCCGTTCCCGTCCCCGTCCCCATCCCCTTCCCCGTCCCCATCCCCGTCCCCGTCCCCGTCCCCGTCCCCGTCCCCGTCGTAGCGACAAGCGGAAAACGACGTTAGATAGCTGGAGACAAGCTCTTTCGAAAGTATTTCCTTCCTTTTTTTTCTCAGGTCAATATTGAGGTCACCAGAGGTCATCAAGGGTCAGATTGTCAAGTTTTAGGCCTTCGCTTCGAACACCCCTAAATATCTCGGGAACTATGATAGCAGCAAACGGAAAAAGCAATCGAAAGCCTATTAAAAATATTTGGGCGCAGGTCAATAGTTTAGGCTCCAGAGGTCATCAAATGTCAAAAAGGTGATTTTTTTGCGAAACAGTTTTTCGCAAATCACGTTTTACCTAATAAAGATAAAAGCATGTTTCGCTTTAGTCCGCCCGTGTAGCTCAGTTGGGAGAGCGCTGGGCTTCTGACCTTACCCGGTAGTGCCAGCCCGGGTTCGAGTCGCTTCGGCGCTCGCTATAAATCCATCCATTCAAAAACATTCGGACTAAATTTATTAAAAAATATAAAAAGCAATAGTTTTTACGCCATCGTATTTGTCTCGTGAAGGCGCTTTGAATCATATGCATGGTGACCGAGTTAGGGTAACTGATAAATTTGACCTCAGGTCAAGGTCAAGTGGTGACCCAAGTTGGTCATGTTGCATTTTGAGAGACGTGTCTCGACGAGACAAACACATTGGTACCATTTTCCCTTCTCTATCTTCTTTATTTCGACAGTTATTGACAAAACAGTGTTGGCGGTCACGAAATTGACCTGACCTTAGGTCACCGATATTAGAAATCCGAGATAAAGAAATTGTTGGTATCTATGACCTTATGAAATCCTGCAAGATTGAAACCGATCGGCCTAAAACTGTGGCTGTGGTACTACTTCAAACGTTTTTGAGTTGAGGTCATCCCGTGACCTGGTCTGGTGACCTGACCTGAGATGAACCAAGGTCAAGAACTTTACATAATATGGAAAGTTCATTGCTGAACAGGTGTGCAAAAAAACAGCTGCGCTGCGCGCTGCTGTTTTTGCGCTATCCATGAAAAACCGGAGGGGGGGGGGGGGGGATTTCGCCCCCCTCTCCAGGGCGCGTGTTAATCGTGAATCCGCCAATCAGGGATGCACTGAGCGCAGTATGTTTCTTTGTAATGATTACTTGAACCAATGTTAGGTGACCACAAGGCCGGGGACCATTGAAAGCTTTACCGACGCAAATAACGTGGACCAAAATATGCATTGCAGTGTTTTACTTAAACTTTAATTATACCTCTCATGTGGGTGGATTTTACATTAATTTTGGGTGGATATTGGTCAGAAATGATTGCGCTTCACAGCTGTATATTTTTTTCCCGTTCAGCACCCTCAGGTTTTGACGGCACCGCAGTGTAATCAGACAAATATTCGAAAATTGTCAAGTTTTGTATATTCCAGGGCCACATTCGACCATTTAACAATTCACCTTGAACTAGCCATCCAGTCATTCAGCCATTCAGCCATTCAGCCATTCAACCATTCAGCCATTCCGCGATTCCGCCATTCAGCCATTCAGCCATTCAGCCATTCAGCCATTCAGCCATTCAGCCATTCAGCCATTCAGCCATTCCGTCTAACGGCCGAATGTGCAATGTGTGGTGAATTTAACTCCTTTGCTAGTCTTGAGCATCTCCTCAGGCGATTTCCGCACACCTTTCTAGTAACATAGACCAGCTACGATACTTGCCAAAACCTGACTTAACTCTGAGCCAGCAGATGCCACGGGTTTTTATGCTAATACAGAATACCCACGGGCACGTACCAATGTGAGGCGTGGGCGCGTGGGACGCGTGAAGGGCCGTTCTGACGCTCCTAAGCCGTCAACAACAGCCGCCGTGTGCAATAACGCGCCTCTGGCGACCAGGGATGCATGGTGTGCTGGGGGGACTTCTCTGTTGACACCGAACGCAGCCATTAGCATAACGCATCGTTTACAGTCGACCCGAGTCTGCCGACAGCTAAGAGGTGTACCTTCACTGCGCAAAGAGATTTCTGCGCGCTCGCCTTATCTCTGGCCATATGACTCGGCGAAGACAAACGACTCGGCGCACCAATATGCCGGCAGAATGGGAATGTCTGCATCAGTATGACAGCATCCGTGGAGAAGACTGATGACTCAGCGGCGTGCAGTTGGTTGGACTATTAGTATAATTAAGCATTCCCTGGGCTGTGTATTCGCACTTTTATTATTTTATTTTGATACTTATATTTCAGTTATGAGCTTAATCGAATTACTTTCTGTCTTCTTGCTGTCTTCTTTCTGCCTTCCTGTCTTGACGGGTCATTACTTCCTTCGGGTCAGACACTCCAATTGGTCGTCATAACGTCGTCAGCCGAGAGCCGGCCACCACAACGCTCGTACCAGATTCGGACATCAATCAAACCATGCAGCATTATCTACAAACAACAAGCCTTTTTACCGTACCTTGTAAAGAGTTAATTTTTCCGCGTTGTGGGGGGTCTATAATAATTACTCGCACTGGAATGAGACATATTCGGCGGCCCTCAGAACTTGGCTCCTGTAACACTGGTCTATACAAACTAAATTTGCAGGATGCGTTTATGCCTTGGTCGCGATGCATGACCCCATTCATGACTTCGAAGTCAAATATCCTTAAATTGATGACCAACCGTCGACGAGTCATGCGGTGACCGGTGTCCGCTGCACGGCGATTGTTACGCTGGCGATCTCTGCACTGGTATAACCTGCTGCACCTGCTCGTTCCGGTATAAGGTAGCTCGAGGACGTTTTCTCAGAACACAAAGGGGTACTCGTGGACAATGGTCTAATACGTCGTATGGTTTAAGTTAACATTTCCATAGCAAATAAAGTGAAAATGTTGAGTGGTATGTTACTCTAGTCTGGTTTTCTGCAGCATGATATAATGATTGCATGATTGCATCATATGGCGTGTATCCGTCCATCGCAAGTTTACTCAGTGGCTATCTAACCCGGCAGTCACTGAGGTATTTTTTCAAAACGCGACTTACTGAGGGTATATTCGCCCCCTCGTATCTCTGGAACTATCGGACCGATCTTAATGCAAACGTCATTCGATAGCCTTGGACAATTGTCGAGGGTAATACATTATTGTTGACCTAAGGGCCACTGATGACGTCGCAGGTCATACTCATATAGAAGAGAAAATGATTGACCGTTCCGTGAAAGTCTCCAATGAAGTATTTGTTGCACAAAATAACGCTATGAAACGTATCAGTAGTCAATACATCGGCACGAGTATTGTGTATGACACTTCGGAGTACCATTCTAAGCCTTTGTTGACCTTGAATCAGGTCAAGGTCATCTGAGGTCAAGAGGTCAAACTGCCGATTACAGTCATTGTTTTGCTGGAATGCATTATCTTGCCACTGCATTTGATGAGCTATTCAATTTTGGGAAAGTGGACGCCTTCATACACACAATCTGTTGTTACGCAAATCACCTATTGAGAAAAAGAGGTACTGTGTGTCAAATTCACCCCCGTCAGTGTCTGTGCTACTGATATAAGACTAGCTCTCACAAATCAAGATTTACCGTCTTGGGTCAAGATATTTTATCATTTCGTTTGGTTATATGACGTTGTTTTTCATGTCGTGCGCCGGTCACGGCAGGAGGGAGCACAGTCTGGGGCGCTTTTCCCTATCCGGTTTATCAGCCTAGGAGTCGGCCGGCTCCGTCACAAAGGTCCTGTCATCGACCTGCTCGTATGCAGGTTTTATCGCCTCTAAAGTTCTGTGGGCCGGCGCGAAATTCGGGCGACTGGCGACAATGTCCAGAAGTGTCGACTGCTCGCCTGCCGAGCGACGAGGGCAAGCGAGAGCAATCCAGAGTAGTTACGCAATTCACTCGATTCAGAAGACCTGCTTCGAAATACACGGTGGTCAGTTCAAGGGCGTAGGTAAGGGGGGAGGGGCAAGGGGGTCATCGCCCCCTGGAGGCCAGGGGGCGATCACTCTGGCGACCGAGCGAGGGCCCCCTGGGGCCGAAGGCCCCAGTGTTTTTGATGGTGCCAGGCGCCCGCAAAACGCCTTACGTCGCATATAAGAACGCCCACGAACCGATACAAAAAATCGTAACACGAATAAATAACAACACTTGCTTGTCTGTTAAAGGTATGTATATGTAAATACGTAAAAGGAGCCCCAGCAGATAGGGCCCTTTACCAGCTTTTAAAGGGCCCTACCGATCTGCAGATGGCCCCTGTCGGCATTTAGAGGGCCCCTCCTGGATGTAGAGGGCCCTCTGCCGGCCTTTATAGGGTCCTGCCGATCTGGAGAGGGCCCTCTGCCGGTCTTTAGAGGACCCTGCCGATCGTACATCTCCCTGCCAATCTGTAGAGGGCCTCTGTCGGGATTCAGAGGGCCCTGCCGACCTGTAGAGGGCCCTCTTCCAGCCCTTAGTGGCCCCATCGATCTGCAGAGTGCCACAGCCAATCTATAGAGGGTCCTCTGCCGGCCTTTATAGGGCCCTGCCGATCTGTAGAGGGCCCTCTGCCCGCATTTAGAGGGCCCTTCCAGCATGCAGAGGGCCTGCCGATCTGCAGAGGGCCCCCTGTTGGGATTTAGATGGCCCCTTCCGGTTGCAGAGGGCCCTCTGCCGGCCTTTATAGGGCACTGCCAATCTGTAGAGGGTGCCTGCCGATCTGGAGAGGGCCCTCTGACGGTCTTTAGAGGGCCCTCCCGATCTGTATATCGCCCTACCAATCTGTAGAGGGCCTCTGTCGGCATTTAGAGGGCCCTGCCGACCTGTAGAGGGCCCTCTTCCAGCCTTTATGGGCCCTGTAGATCTGCAGAGTGCCCAGCCAATCTATAGAGGGCCCCTGCCAGCTTTTAGAGGGCCCTGCCGATCTGTAGAGGGCCCTCTGCCCGCCTGTAGAGGGTCATTCCAGCATGTAGAGGGCCTGCCGATCTGCAGAAGGCCCCCTGTCGGCATTTATATGGCTCCTTCTGGTTGTAGAGGGCCCTGCCGGCCTTTATCAGGCCCTGCCGATCTGTAGATCGCCTTGCCTGCCTGCCGGCCTTTAGAGGGCCTCTACCGGCATTTAGAGAGCCCTGCCGACCTGAAGACGGCCCTCTTCCAGTCTTTAGGGGCCCTGTCGATCTGCAGAGTGTTCCAGCCAATCTGTAGAGTGAGCGTAGAGGGCCCTCTGCCGGCCTTAAGAGGGCCCTGCCGATCTGCAGATGGCCATCTGCCGGCCTTTGGAGGCCCCTGCCGATCTGTAGAGGACTCTATGCTGGCCTTTAGAGGGTCCTGTGGTGGTAGAGGTGGTCTGACGGTCGAGCGCCGGTGAGGCTCTCGAAGGAAGACCAGTGCAAGTTCGCATTGTTTTTCAGTGTATGCTAGTAACTTCTGAGAGGAGTGCAAGGCTTTGGTAATGTAGGCTTTGACTTTGACTCGAACTCAGGCTGCCACTACCAGGAAAGGTCAGAAGCCCGGCGCTCTCCCACTGAGCTACAGGGGCGGACAAATCGCTCGTTTCCGCACTATCGAAGGCTTTGTAATGTTAGTGCCATAATTCCTACCCCAGAATCCACATCACTGCACAATAATTTAGATGGGGCGGAATTAATGCATTGTACTGCAATAGAAGTTGCTGTGAGGATAAATAAAGCTTTGATATTCCGATAACTCCTATATATTACGGCTTATCACACATATTACACTATATATATGACTATTCCATTTACGATTTTCATCTACAAGAACTCCTAAGTATTTAATGCATGGGTTTATCGTGATTGGTGTATCATTTAATACTATGTCAAGATCTTGTCACGTCACTGATCTTGAATAGATTTGGTAATTTGTCTTTGATGCATTTAGTGATAATATATTTACGTGGAACAACTCGTTATTTTTGGAATGAATTAATTCATCTTTATTTGCAGCTCTTCAACATTTCTAGCTTGAATATAAATTGCCGTATATCATCAGCAAATAAGTCAAAGGTGTCTATTTCCGTTGTATTGCTGATGTCATTAATATAGAGAATAAATAACAGAGGACCTAAAATTTAACCCTGTGGGACGCCAATTTTAATAATTTATTTTTTAGATGCAACCTCATCTATTATGGCTATGTTATGCCTCTTATTAATATATGACTATCGTGTTGTAGAAACAACTCGTATCTTGATAACTTATAACTTGAAAACAATGGACGTAAATCCTTCAGTACCTTATGCTGCATCAATTCTACGTCTTATCACAACATTTCAATGAAAATGGTGGATTACTTTGGGAGATAATGACGTTTTAATCACGTCATGTCATGTAATTTTTGGTGGAAAAACAATGCATGCTTGAAAAATCATAGAAATTCGAGTTTTGACGAAAATTGCAAGTACAAAAGTTGAAAAAGGAAATGACATAATATTAAAAATGACTATCTCGGATTTTCGAAATGTTGTGTTTTTCACTCCCAAAAATGAAAAAATACACTTGTTTTTCGTTGTCGAAATCTTATTTGTCGTTTTTATTACAAAATGCAACGCACTGTACTGTTTTAATGATGTGGGCCCCCCTTGGCTACGAGGGCCCCTCTGATCCCATCCCCCCCCTGTGCGAAATTCTCCCTACGCCCCTGGGTCAGTTATTGATCAACGGAGTCGAAGCATATCCAGTAAATAAGCCTTTTTAACTTGCGACGTTTCCACTACTCACCTTAATAAAATATCAACTACTCATAGCGTTTGCATCCACCTGACTTTCCCTAAACTTGGTAAAGCCACAATACGATACAGCGACCATTAGCATAGTTCGGGAGGACCATGAGAGCTATTTTGCCGCCTAAATCGCCTTCTGGGCTCCTATGCCCAAATGGCGCCGAGGCGGCATTTGGGCTTTCAGCTACCTTACGAAAGCTGGGAATCACCAGCATGGTTCCGACTCAAAGCCTGTACAAGACGCATTCATTCCTGAATTAATTCCTAAATTCCTGTAGAATTTAGCTGTGCGCCGGAATGACTTTATTGCTCTGCATAGTCTATTCATATCGTAAGGTGAAGATATTTCGAACCGACGTGACTTACGAATGTTTTGCATATTATGTTTGTATATGATTGTGTCTATGTCTGATGATGTTGGAAGAACCGCCAACGAAACGTCACACTATAACATAGGCACTATCCTTAATCATTTCTCTAACGATGACAAGCATTTCATTCGGAAGATTGAGACCCTCTCTAAAAGGGAGATATGCTGTCATATTTAATGAAACATGTCTGAAAGAAAACCTGCTCCCTACATTTACATGCGTGCGTGCGTGCGTGCGTGCGTGCGTGCGTGCGTGCGTGCGTGCGTGCGTGCGTGCGTGCGTACGTGCGTACGTGCGTGCGTACGTGCGTACGTGCGTACGTGCGTACGTGCGTACGTGCGTACGTGCGTACGTGCGTACGTGCGTACGTGCGTACGTGCGTACGTGCGTACGTGCGTACGTGCGTGCGTGCGTGCATGCGTACGTGCGCGTGTGTGCGTGTGTGCGTGTGTGCGTGTGTGCGTGTGTGCGTGTGCGTGTGTGCGTGTGTGCGTGTGTGCGTGTGTGCGTGTGTGCGTGTGTGCGTGTGTGCGTGTGTGCGTGTGTGCGTGTGTGCGTGTGTGCGTGTGTGCGTGTGTGCGTGTGTGCGTGTGTGCGTGTGTGCGTGTGTGCGTGTGTGCGTGTGCGTGTGTGCGTGTGTGCGTGTGTGCGTGTGTGCGTGTGTGCGTGTGTGCGTGTGTGCGTGTGTGCGTGTGTGCGTGTGTGCGTGTGTGCGTGTGTGCGTGCGTGCGTGTGTGTGCGTGCGTGTGTGTTGCTCTCACTCAGAATGCAGCCGGGCACTTTCCAGATTAGCATTAGCAGGGTGGTAATAACCTTAGCAGACATTAAGGCTGAAACTCATTCTTCGCGCAGCTGCGCGAAGTGGATGCGGGTGCCCGCGAGCGCCTATTCAAATACATGGGTAAATTTCCTCAGTCGATTTTTTCTTCCCGCAACGTGCGCAGCGTGCAGTTGTTGCAACCTCCGTTCAATGTATTTGAATAGGCACCCGCATCCACTTCGCGCAGCTGCGCGAAGACTGTGTTTCAGCCTTACCCCGGCATTGACTGTGGTCCTCAGCAGAACGCCATTGACTGGGGGGGGGGGGGGGGGGGGGGGCGTTAAACGCCCCCTGGTTATCTTCCGAGAAAATAATCGCAGCGAGACGCGCAAGGCGGAACTCGAAAGCTCTCAATGAGATGAATCTAAGGCATGCTCACAAATTTCAAACTGAGGTAAAATGTCAGGTCACGGTCAGGTCAAAGGTCAATATCGACGTATTTTAGTTTATGGGCCATACTTTCCAGCAAAAGCCATCGATTACGACCATGATCACCCAAAGTGCTGCCAAACGTATTATACACATCCCACATGGGCTAAAGTGAGATTGTTGGCAACGGTCAAGGTCAAGGTCAGGTCACAGAAATTCACTATGCGCAACATATCTACGAAATTCATGCAACACATGTTTTATGGGTTATTTGCCACGTATAATTCGATAGTGATAGTCATTTTACCAACTTAATTCATTTACGTGAAGTCATTGAAGGCATGTTTATGGACCAGTTTTCTCTCAGAAATGCAGTGCTGGCATTCATTCGTCTGTATCTGGTCAATAAAATCCAAAACATCGCAATTTCAAAATATGACGTCATGACTTACCCATACTTTATATGTCATAAGTCAGTCAAAAATGGAGATATCTGTTTGAAATTTAGATAGTAGTTGCCTAGATTTAGTTCTCTGACATATTTTCCAGTTTTTTTAATATTTTAGAAAACTTTTATTTTTGTGTGATAATTTCTCCCCCAAAAATGTTTGTTTAGTTTTTGGGGTCAACAACTAAAATTAAAAAAATCTGAGATAGTTGGTTTGTAGCCCTTGCATTTTTCTATCTTTTGGCGTTTTTCGATTGCATTTTGCAATTGTACGGAATGGCAAAGTTTAGCTGATTTTGGTTGTAAAACTCGTGTGTAGTGACGTCACTGAAATTCACTATAACTCGACAAAAAATGGACGAAATTTCTTCATTTTTCCACAAAAGACGTAACCATGATTTATAAGAAGGTAACCGAAATTTTACGTTGATAGCGCTATTTGTTTTTGAGCTATTGCGAAAATTCATCAGGGGGGGGGGGCGTTAAACGCCCCCCATCAATGGCGGGTTAAAGCGAAAGTGGAAGAGACTTTCACTTAGCTTCGCGATTAACGCCAGAGGTTTATTTATGACACGGAAGTAATTAGCAGATGATCTTAGCATCACAAGTGAAGAAAAATGTATCTTATTCACTTCACTTTACCATATGGCGAGCAATGTAAAAAGCATTAGCGCGTGGAGTGCGCACGCGGAGCGCGTGGAGTGTGGTATTTTCCGCATTATGCACTGGCATACCGCACTGCCGTAGATTATACTGACGCTATGGATTATACCGAGTGGACCACACTTGAACCATACAGGATCTTCAGGTTTTTTTGATGGTTGACAGCCAAGTAGAACAGGCTGTTTGGGTCCAGCATAGCTACAGGTCTTCACTTAGCGTATTCTTTGTAGGCTGTCACCGGGCAGCGTTCTGGGTTTTCCTGTTTTTTTTAATGCCTTCGGACAAAATTCCCGACTTCTGCTGTTCCCACTTCCATCTCTAGTTTTGGTAAGCCTCTCGTTGAATTCTAGAAATTCTTGTCCGTTTTCGTCCTCTAGTAACTTGACATCGCCCCACAACATTTGTCTGCTTTCATGTCTTCCTCTATGGCCAAATAACATCAGGGTTAGCATCCAAACTGTCGGCAGCAGAGACATTGGTGTAGAAAAATCGAGTTGTCCTGTTTCGTATAGCTTCTCTCTTCTTGCCTGCTGATTGCTGTCGCACAATTTGGCCTGTTCCCTTTGCCTTTCGCCTTTAGCATCTTGAGTTTTGCACGCTTAACATCGCTTATCTGGATTTCTGGGTCAGTTTCCAGGTTCCCCATGTTCTTATCCTTCATGTATCTGTTGATAGTGCCAAAGAAACTATATATGGTTGTAGTTTCATAGCTTGTCCCGTTTCTCTTTTTGGCGTCAATTGCGAAAGAACAGATGGCATAATTTAGTTCTTTTTGTTCATCTCCAACATGTCCTTTTGTTGTCCGGTGGAGTGAATATGGTCCTGCAGCTGGCGCACCCAGAACTCGATTTTTCGTTTTGTTTCTGTCGGTCTGGCTCCTTCAACGAAGTTCTTGATTTTGTCCTTTGTTTCTTCATCTGAGCTACTATCAAACAATCCATGGCATAAATCAAAGAATGTTTTTCTTGATTATACATATGAAAGGCTCAGCAGATGGCGACATACGGTAAAAGACTTACCAAACTCTGCTGTGTATATATATATATATTTGGCACCATATATATTTGTGATCTCGGCGTTTTTCAAAACTACTGCACTCGCTGCGCTCGTGCAATTATGAAAAAACGCCTCGATCACAAATATCTACATACCAGCATCGTTCGGTAATGCTTAATACCTCGGTCCACTCCAAGTTTGCGCCCGAAGCGCTTTCAGAAATTTGCATTGCATTTGCATTTTGCAATTGAACCTAACATTCTTCGGGATGTTTTTTTCGCGTGCTGTTATTATTAAAGCGCTTCGGCCGCAAACTTGGAGTGGAACGAGGTATACCACCACATTAGAAGTGTTACTTGACATGCAAAAACGACTAGGTAGTTCAACAGTTAAATCAGATTAGCCTCTCAGATAACTGCTGTAACGTACAGTTAGATAAAGATAACTGTAGTAACGTACTGTAGTTACGTATAGTTAGCTGTGGATTAGTATATCGGTGCAGCTTGACACATGGTCCTCGCAAATTAGCAGGGCTTGCAACTGTACTTAAAAGTGGCAGCATACGGAGTTTAAATAAATGTCTTAAGGTGTTTTTGTTTTGACATATTTAATGTTTGGCACACGAATATAATTACAATTGTTGAAGATGATCAAGTTAAAACAGTCACATATTTAAGAAATGTGTATTACCAAACGGATGCCAAGCACACGCGAGGCTCCTAGCAAATATATGGCAATCCAAATGTTAATCCAAATATATCGAGACTGAGACAACAAAGGTGAATCGCAAGAATGGCGAGTCCCAAAAAAAGCATGACATAAGTAATTCAGAAATCAAAAATAACTTCTGTAGTGATCTAACGATTGTGCTGCAGTTTGCGTTTGTTAGCATGAAATGTTTCTTTTTGCCAGCTTGCTTTCATGTTTCAGGGAAACTTTATTTTCTCTGGCATGAATCCGAATAAAATATGTATTTCTTATCATACATTTATTTGTTTAAAAAAGCGTTCTGGTACACGAATCAGTCTACTGGAAAACTGACATTCGTCAGTACGCTGCAAAATATCCTGGCCTCTTTTCACCTAACCTTTTCCATTTCCGTTCGATATTACCATGCCCAGGCTTCAAGTCAGTCTTCTGAGGCGTGATTAGCATGTAACCCGTCTGCGCGAC